>JAZGTK010000216.1:0-107333 GCA_036877625.1 Ambastaia sidthimunki
TTCCCCCTCCCCCCGTGTCGTGTCAGGGCCAGAGATGCATGTAATCAAGTAATAGCTCAGAAATGCAGCATGTTTTCCATCAGCACAGGCTGTGTGGAACTAGTTGAGTTCACAGATCTGTGAAAGAGAAAAACACCCTGTTTACTGTAATAAACCAATGTGAGAACCATAACGGAACCAAATTCAAAACCAGAAATGCCATAAATTCACCAACGCCAGTGTAGTTGCTTATTTAAAAAAGTATCAAGAAAGATACAACAGAACATTAAATACAAACCAAAAAATCCAATTCATTTTTAATGCTAGATTTGATCTCTGACTGTTGTCTCTTACTGTGATCATTTGTGTGGAATTGTTGAACTGCATTAGAACACAAGCGTGGGGGATGTAGAATTGTTCCACGTGATAAAGATCTGGTGAGAAACTCTCTGAACATGTTCAGATAGGTCACGTGCAGGAAAACTTTTCTTGGACTTTATGTGCTACGTTCTGGCCTTTGTCTGGACGAGATGTTCCAGAATCTACATTTAAAAAGTGTTTTGCATTAGACCAAGACAAAACAAGATTAGCAGCCTACCCAATTTATCCTGTAACCATATTTCACTTTTTTCTAGAGTAATTCTTCTTTCTTTAAGTAAATATTACAGCTGAAGCAAAACTATTTGGAAACAAACAGCTGCTTTCTATTATAAACTTTAACTAGCTTGTAACCAAACCCATTTAATACCAGCCATTTTCTTGTAAATTTCCAAATGTATAAAGTGGTGGGGGTGAGGGTCTTAAACTGTAAATAAAATTTGCGTCACAACACAATATAGCCCTTCAGTATAAAAGACATACATGTTGAATGACAGTAGTTGAACATTTTGTTCGTGCAAAACAACTAGTTGTGGCTAAGAGCGATGGCTCGCACTGGGTCTGTTCCAATAGACAACCATGCAGTTTAGTTGGCTCTCTATTGTTAGCATGATAATAAAACCCGAGTGTTTAATTTTCGGTGTGTCATTGTATCAGTGTGTGTTACAAGGTTTGTGTTTTAGGGAAGGTGCTGTTTTCATTGTTTCATTTGCCAGGAGAATAACGTTGGCCACAAGGTGGTGCAGTGCTTGTGGAACCGCAACAATAGCTTTGAATCCAAGAGGCAGTAAAAYATGTTGTTCAGCTTTACGTAAAATGAAATCTGCAAAATATTAATCTGAAGAATACTTGAGAAAACTTAATATCTGAATGAAAAACTATGATGTCTGCTATAAACTAAAACCTTTGTGACATAAGTTAGGAAAACTATACGTCACTTTTCAATGGTGTAAAACAGCATGACTGAGGTAATAGGGCTCAGGTGTTCCTCTGCTGGCCGTTTTTTCTTCTCTGCATGTTCTGAGTCAGTTCCTCCCTCACATCTGCTCTGAATTAGGACACAAGATGTGTTCGTTCAGAGACATGTGAGCGCTAGAACTCCATGCAGCAGATGTGAGAGGCGGTCATAGATCTGAGTAGATAACAAATTTGATAGTACTTATACAAAGAATCAAACGTTAACTCTATACATAAAGTGAAACTTTCGTCCATCCTCAGAAATCTTCCGGTGACATCAGCATTACGGTGTCACATGGCATAATTGGTTGTATGCAGGTACTTGCTGGTCAAAAGCACTGACATGTCTCACATTAGCATCACAGAAATATACGCAACATCCAGTAAAGTAAATCAGCTCAATTGGCTTGACATTTATGCAGCTTTGCATGTAAAACCAACGTTCACTTTGAAACAATCCTGTTGTAGATTAGAAGGTTACAGTGTTCTTCTCAAATAAACCTCTTCTGTCATTAATATATGACTAGCTCCACACCTTCCCACCAAGAACAAACAAGTTAGCTTAAGCATCACCGCAATTAACCTCTGGAATAAACAGTTAACTTACCACCATTGTCTTCTTGGCAATTCACAAATTGTAAAAAAGCCACAGATAAAGCCAGAAACAGCACAGTCCTGGAAGGAAGAAAGTTCATCATGCCTATATCAGAGACATGAGCTGTTCTTATGTGCAAAATAAAGTGCAGGACAGGGGAAAGAGGAGTCCAGGTTATCGCTGCACCATGAAGTCAAACTAAAGCTTTTCCTGCTCAGAGCAGCAATCAGACCCAGCCCCACACTCTACTGCCTCTTTTTAACAGCCTGAAGACAGAAGAATGCTGCCAGCCCTCATTTTCCACCCCCTTTTGTTAGTGCTCTCTCAAAAGCATCTAGTCACAGACATTCTGTGGGATTACATTTGTGTACACGGCTGCTCTTTTGTTATATTGTGCTGTGCTAATATTTTGCACTGAAACAATTGTGCTTAAATATAATTGTTGTTATTCACTGATAGCTGTTTGGCTGTTCTCAGTTGAGTTTAAGCAGGACAGTAAACTGGTTTTATGGCTTCTAACTGCACCAGCTTTAGTGTGGTTGCTGATGGCCTCTTTTTTGTTTTTACAAGGAACAAGAAGAGAGTTTATATACCATTTGTTTTGGCGTGCAGATGACGGATTTGAGATGAAAAGTAAACTGTGGACAAAAGCAGCTCATTTTCTGTTGTCCTGAAGGAGGTAAAGTTCATTGTTGTCCATTCTTCATTGTCTCAGTGATGGAGGCATGAAGCTAAATAACAGAATCAGTTAAACCTTCCAGTTGTTGGTCTAGAAAAGATCTTTCATAGTCGTGCTGGCAAATCCAGTTGCACATTTTATTGTGCTTGTTTCACATGCTCGACACACAGATGTGTTCTTATGAATTCCCTCACGAATACCAACATTTTTATTAAAGATGATCAGGGTGATGCAGGTTTTGCTTTTCTTGCAGGAATTCTTACAAAAGAGCATCAAACACTGTCACTGAGATGATGGAGAATCTGAGACAACTCTGACTTTTAACCCCTTTAGATCAGCAGAATACAGTTTAAAGTGTTTTTGTTCCTACAGCCCGACAGATGCCTCCTAAATGGGTGTTCTGAATAATCACACCTATTTCTGTCACAGTTCAAGGCTCTTTGGCCCACACTGTTTTAACCAATCAGAAAACACTCTCTGCTTTTGTTGTTGTTTGCTGGCACTGGAGGTCTTTGGAGGGCAGGGTTTCGAAGAAAGGCTGTGTAGCTGGAATCATGGGACGATCAAATTAAGTGGCTAGCAGAAGTTAGCAAAATGGCTGAACAACAACTTTAATCACTAAAAAATCAAGTTCCTATTATTTAAACATGACACTCTTTGGAAAATAAATAAAATGTTTCTTTCTATAACTGTCCTACAAATACATGTTATCAATTAGCATTCGATCAGATTGTGTAGAGAGCAGGAAACAATTTGCTTCACATAGTAAATGAGCTTCACAATGAAAAAATTGTGGTTTCACTACTGATTATTTCTTTTTACTCCCATTTCATCCGAGTGTCTCTGGCAGGCAGCAGAATTTTGGGACGCAGCTCACGTTGACTAATGAGTCAATTAGACGAATGACTAATTTGAACTCCTTGCCAAACTAAGCTTTTAGTTAACTAGCATATTCATGAGGCAGTAGATTGTAAATGTCAAGCGGTGTACATAATAAAAAACTCCACGTGGAAGGTTTATTTTGTTTTTAGATGCGAGGCAAACGTTGTTTATCTGTTGTTTAACTAAAATGTTTTCACCTTTGAGAGCAAAAAAACTGTTGAACATTCAGGATTCTTCTGGAGTAGTTTTGAAAATAAATCCTCCTGCACTGTAAACCTATTAAAACTTCTGAGGGAATGGAGAGGAAACAGCTGTGAGTCGTGTTCTTCAGACACTCAAACTGATTCACTCTCCGTTTCCAACGCTGGCGTGACGCACAAGGGTTGAAGAGGGGATGGGCTGATCGAAACGTTGTGTAGCCCAGCCCATAAATGGAGTCCAGAGCCGTCCAAAGCTCTGTAACATTGCTGTGAAAGATGTACTGTTCTTACTCCAAACACAGGAATTTGAGGCCTTTTCTACACTGCTACAATAGACTGCCAGGTTTTGGGTCTTCAGAGAATGTAGCCCAGAGGAAGGTAGAAGCTGTGGGGCAGACATCACAATGAATTATAATGCCTTCCATGCTTGTCTCTGCTTATGTCTGGTTGTTCTGGGTGTCTAACCGTACATGTCCACTGGCATGGAAGAAATTGGCCCGATACTGCCAAAAATGCCAGAATATTGCCACTTTTAAACATGTGTGTGTAAAATGTTGAGCAAGTGTAGTTGTCATCAGTAGAGTATCTTACTCATGCATCTTTTAGTGAGTGGATGAAAGAAAAATAACTAACATTTTATGAAGTATCTATTGAAAAGTGCAGATGTGTCTAGCAGCTACATTCTTTCCTCATTGTGGTGATGAAAGATATTGAAAATAGTGATAAATTCTGAACTCTTTATTGCACCATCCACTCAAATACAATGAGTGATTTATTCAAAGGAATGTCGGGAGAATAGCCAGATTCATTTAGTCATACAAGCACTGACTTGTTGTTCCACTTACCCCAAATAAAAAGAGAAATGGCAGAGCACTGAGAGAAAAACTGGTGTCATTGAGCCATTTTCTTTCAACCTCACGGTGACCTCACATGAATGACATGTTACCCACACACCTACATACTCTATACATTCCCTGTGGTTTCCTCTGGACTGTGCTTGAGTAGCAACATAAGAAGAAGTTTAACATGTATGATTTGCTTTGTATTTCTTCTTGAGGTTTAATGCTGCACATTGTGTCTGATAGTTGCCACATATGAGATTCGTGCATGTTATGTTAGGTCTGATAAAAACAAGCGTGAACTAAATAAAAGCTTCTTGTTGAGACATGATGGTGGTGCTGTTTGATCAGCTTTAATCAAAGCTTTGACCATCTGCAATTGCTGCAGAGAATGGAAATAATTAGTCAGGTTTAGGTCTCCAAGGAAACAGCTGCCAAATACAGCTATAAACAATTTTCCAGCCAGTGCTTATGCTCCAGTATGAAATGAAGTTGTGGATTGCTCTTGGAGTGCTGCCTCAACACCTTAGTTATTATTTCCAAAAACCAGGTTTGTGGATGTTTAAAGTGTGTTTCCTCTTAAAACACGAGTCTCAAAAACAAAGTTGTACAATCACTTTCTTCTCTCTGAAATGTCCCACGTCGACACTAAGCATTTGTGCACATGGTGGAGATCCCAAAGCAAGACTGATGATTCCTGCTAAAGTCATCTTTACTACATGCATCTGTGTCCAATGAAAGCACAAATAAGCAGGAAAAACTCAAAGCTTCAACATTAAAAGATACAACTGTTTACCAAACATGTTTTAGAACAATGAGAAAAAATCTGATTCATTTATACATTTCTTGGTTTGTATATTTTAGGTATGAATGCTATGAACATGGAAAGTGATACAAGACTTTTACCTGGCTAATAAGTGAAGGTCGTAAGTAACAAAAACAATAAAAAGGTTATTTTGAAAGTTCTAAGAACATTTAATGTCCAGTTTTTAGATGTGGTATTATTGTTATTGCTTGGTTAAAAAATGTTATTCAAACTATTTTAATTCTATAATGTTTTTAAAATGTTTAACTAACTACTTAGGAATAACATTGATGCATGATATATAATGTTAAAGAAACATTCAACAAAATTACTTCAAGAACTTTTTTGATAACTTTGAAAGAACTTTTAGAGAATGTTAGCTAAGGTTTTGAGAACATTTCCTGTTGGCTGGGTAAGTGTTTGACTAGTGTATTTTTCGGACAAACTGATCATTCTGACCCAATGTTTTGCAGTTTATCGGGTCTCATGCGTCTACAGTGAGTTTCCAGAAACATCTTGCTACCATGTGTGCTCAAAGAAGATCCTGTTATATGGTTTTCTGTTGTGTCCATGTGTGAATATTCTGCATGGCGTGATAGAAAGTTTCCACATTCATAGGATAGTTTTTCTCCTCAACAATTCCTCAGTTTCTCACTGAAATGTTCTCGTTTGAAGGATATTTAGTTTGTCCAAGCATCTCCAAGTAAAAATCAAGGAGGCCACGCTGCTTGGAACTGCTTCTCTTTACTGTTAATGCTAGCCCAGCTAACAGGAAACATTCTCAGAACATTCACTAATGTTCTCTAAATGTTTTCTCCGGCTTTCATTTGTAAAGTATTTAGTTGACTGAATTATCCTGAATGATAAACATGATGTCATGTCTGTCTTACCTTTAAGATATCAATCGTATCAGTCTTTAAGTCGTAAACAGTTTTTTACAGTAACAAGTTTGTTTTACTGTAAGGTCAGTTAAGAGTTGCGGGGAATTTTTTTCAGGAAAACTTTAGTTTGGTATTTATAATCAGCCCTTTTTCCTGTTTTTCCTTTGAGTTTTGTTAAATGCAATCCTAACAAGAATAACTATGTGAAAATGTTTTTGAATGTAAAAAATAAAATGTAGCGCTACTTTCTATATTGTTAAACTTCATAAAGTGCTTAGTAAAGGAAAAATAGCTGCTTTCTGAGGTTTGTGCTCCTAACTCATGAACCACAAATGAAATTGGTTTTTCTTGGTCAGGGGAAATGATTTGCACCCACTGGAAAATGTTAGCAAAGGCAAGACGGCTAGATATGTGAGTCACTGCTCAGATATCTTGAGGGGAAGATGGTGGTCTTCTGCTGCTAAGACATTTGTTTACTTTCCAGACATTTTGGCTCAGAGGCTCCAAAGGGGGAAGACCGTAAAGAGCATGATTTTCCAGAGCTTCGTAAAACAGGGAGAGGTGAGGTCAGGGGTGACACTTCAGAATAGTTTAGGATAGTAATACTCACTGGGGGCAGTGTGAACAAACTTTTCTAGTTCTCTCTCTCTCTCTCTTTCATGTCTCAGTCAATGATAAAGGGCTGGTTTTAGAAACGTGTACTTTCCAAGGTAGAACAAATGGTGTGTTACATAGACAGACACAGGAGATATGACTACAGGTCAGTCTCAGAGCATGAACCACATTCTCTGAACCTGAACAAAAGGAAATTTATGGCACCTCTACGTGGACCCACCAAAAAGGCCACCAATGAAATGTTATAGTTAATCTGGTCAGTAATTTTCAGGACATTTGGAGTTATATATTTTATATGTAACAAGGGATTTTGTGCTTATAAATTATTGTTGGATTGATCACATTTATTTGGCTTAAACAGAAAATGTATATTGTTAATCTTGTTTACTGTGTGATGTTATATCTCTAAGTAATGTTTCCATGTCTTTATTCTGATTCATTTTAGCCAGTAAAACCTGAGCCATCATTACCATGTGACTAATCACTGTGAAGCTTCTGATTGGCTGATGGATTATGAGAACGTATGCAGCCCCCAAAGCCTTTACTAAAATAAACTTAAAGTTGTTTCTTGATGTCATGCTGTTATGTCAAAGAATTGAACCAGTGTCCACCTCAAACACAGGCCACGCCCCCTTACCTCCCCCCACCCTATTAACGGCCCCCATTCTTTCCGTACAGGAATGTGTTGTTTAGTGTGGAGGGAGGGGGGGGTCATTGATCACTCATGTTAAAAACAAAAATAGCCAGTGATCATTTGTGATAAACAGCCATCAGAAAACACCAGCATTTGTGAGTTTTACTTCAGAAAAAGACTTTACACTGAATGTTTTTAATTATTGTTTGTTGCACATTCACATTGTTTCTGTTTCAGATTCTCCATCCTCCATTTTAAGATCTGAAATTGTTTGACATGTCAAGAAATTACGTGATTCTTTGTCTGCGGATCAGAGGCTTAATTCCTAACCCTGGGAACATCTACTGTTCTTCTCCTCCAAGAAAAAGAACCGTTGGGTAGTGAAACCACGTTTCTAGTTTCTTTTTAAACTGCCTGTGCTTGGCACAAATTCATTTTCTTCACTAAAGTAACAAAATCTGTTCAAAAATTCTTGGTCTCGTTTCTAGATCTTTTGTTCAACATTTGCAAAATGTTGAGCAAGTATTTTTTTCTCTAATTAAACACAATGTCTTGAAACATTGTGAGACATCAGACAGCACATTGTTAGTGTCTGAAATACAGTAATAGTGGGACATGCAAAAGTGGAGCAGTGGTTCTGGGGGCTGTTGCTAAGGTAGACGAGGCTTTAGAGAGTAAGACGGAAATGCTAAAGTCATGATGAACAGGCTCTGCATGACCTCAGTGCTCAAATCTCTTCTCCATATTGACTCCACATTGCTGAACTGAGCTGTTTTCTGGAAGAAGTGAGGACTTGCTCTTGGCATGAGGAAGTCTGTAGCTTTGAGTGTATGATGTGTTTAAATACTAAATTATGCACACTTTGCATTTGCGTTGATCTTAAAGAAGCTTAACATAAATATTAATATTTGATGCCTTTTCTTTTTTGGTTCAGAGCCTGTTAAAAATAATCAATTAGAAAAGTGCTTTAAGTTTTTTTTTAAGCGTAGCGGACCCAAAAATGAAAAGTCTGTTTACTCACCCTAATGTAATTTTAAACCAGTATGACGGACTTGTGGAACAGAAGAATTTTGAGAAATGTACTGGTGTTTTCCATTCAATTGTATCTCGGCTTACAAAAGGACTAGTGTATTAAAAATAGAATAATATGATTTGTGAACTATATTCCAAGCCTTCTGCTGGTATTTAAAAGCTTTGTGTGAGAAACAGACCAAAATGTAAAAAATCGTTTCCAGTGACCTCAATCTGAATCTACCCAGTCAGTGGTTTCAATGTAACAGCATTAAAAAATGTGACCAATTATTTAAATCACAGTGTTTTGAAACAGTGTGAAGATAAATGAATGAGGACTTTTTTCTCTGAACTAATCCATTAATTACAATTAATGTCATGAAATAGTGATTTTAAAGGGCTGTTTACAGTTTTCCATCAAAATCACACAGGATTTCTCAAAGAATTCTACCTTAATTATGACAGACGCCTTGTAATTATTTATATTTGCACCTTAAAATGATAAATTCCCAAAACAAATGAATAATGAGAGATTTCACTGCAGAACAAAACATGTATTTATTCAGATTCCCATGTCAACATGTCTGGTGTTTATTCAGGAGGTCCTTCACAGTGATATATGACTTACATGTGTAAAAATAAAACACTATCAGACACCTGAACACTTTCACAGCAAAGCTTGAACCTGCAGTTCAGTTCAGTTGTAGAACAACTTTAATGATCCAAACAGAATATGTCAAAAAAAAAGTAATTTCAAAACCAGAGAAAACACTGAGTACAAACGACAGATGGAAAATTTAAAACCAGATGATAAAAGACAAAGAGAATGAATCAGTTTGATTAATTTTAGAGAAAATGAATTAAACACGTTATCTGTTGGTTTTGCCATTTTTTGTTGGACGGTTCGTCAGTGTGTGAACTCGTGGGATTGGAATTTGACTTTATGCAGATGTTGCTGGATTTTAAGTGTTGCTGTTCTTCTTTTCCTCATTTTTTGTGTGAACTTTCTTACCCTTCCTTGCAAAACTATGTTCATGTATTTTTTTGTGAGTGCTTGTATTAATGTTGAACGCTTGCACCTATTTTGAGATCACACTTATGTTTGCACAAAAATAAAAATATGGGCCTTTCACTGTGTAAGAGCCTGTTTCTTAATATTTGTCACCTCTTACAGCTTTAGTCTGGTTAGTCAAAGTTTGATCTTTTTTAATCTGCTGTTAAAGTCAGCTCAGGTCTCTCAGGGCATGTTTGTACAGCCATAACACATTTGCAGTCTGACATGGCAACATTCCCAAAAGGAAGCTTTCCTCTCTTTTTCTGTTTTCTACAAAGGAGGAACTAAAGCAGCCTTGCTAATGCACGTCTTTGGGTTTCAGTGCGGAGATCTACACTGTCACATTCAGCTGTAATTTATGCAACTGCATGTTTTGTATATAAAAAATAAAATGCAATTGAAAACTGGCCCTATTTTTCACAAGAGAGTGAGGGGCAAGAATTTTTCAGTTTGATGCTGGGACTTTATTAAGCTATAATGCAAAGCACAGTAAATTCAGTTTAGTGTCAGAACAAAAGAGTTACGATTTATGCAACTATAAAAGTCTTTTTGGGGATTGATTTATAATCAGCACAAGACAGACATCACGTTCTAAACAGATGCACATAGTTAAATGTAAAGTAATGAGGCTCACATGATTGATAAACATACTAACATATTCGTTCATTTTTACTCAGGCAATAGAGAGCAACAATCAAGCCACGGAAACTTGACAAAGGTTAATGACAGAGTGACACAAATGATTGTTTTACAGTAAACTGTTCTGGTGGTCTCTAAACAGTAAAACCTCTGCTAGACCTGTAATCACCAACTCCAAGATCCATCCCATCCCAAGCCTAGCCAATACTTACATCACACAAGGGATGCCTGTGCATGAACACCCAACTACAAAAATCACAGGACTAAAGGAGCCAAAAATTAAAGATTTTAGCCAATTTAAATCAAGCATGGACTAGTAATAATTTGAGTATTTTTGCAAAAGTCATGTAACTTGTCTGAAATTATACAATTTACTTTAAAAAGTAAAACAGTCGCCACATTTCAGTATCTTTTTTTGAAGTCTCTCTTCATCCAATGTCTGGATCTGCTCTGAAACTTGGCACGTACATGGTTTACGTCACTTTTGGCATGTGTGGGAGTTGGGGGGACTTTTGCACACACTGGGTTTTGAAAAGATTTTAGTCGATTCTCTAAAGTTAGTTAGCTCTTTGCATGATAGTCTCAGTATGTTTTGTCTTACCTCTGCTTGTTTTGTTGCAATTTAATAATGACTGTTTATGTTTTATTGGCATACAACATTTCTCTTTAAAATGTGCCAATGAAAAAGTTAACTTTATTATATTATAATTTCTCAATTAAATGGCCCCTTCCTCTTAAATATCTGTTTTGCTAATACGTTTTGTCTCCAGGTGACAGCTGATTACTAGTACAGCTTAGTTTTTAAATGTCAATTGTTGTATTAGAGTGCCACCTACGGATCATAATGTGTATAGCAAAATTTGTATGTCTTGTACAGAGAAAATAATTTGCTACATTGAGGTTGTGTAACCATGTGACATTACAAACAATTTATCATTATTTCTGTACACATTTAACAGTGGTAAACACATTACATCTTGGAAGAAGTGAAGTGTGTTAATGTCTTTGTGGTTTTCACCTATTGTAAAAGGTCTTTTTGCACAATACAGTCAGTAAGTATTTGAGTCAAGCTTTATTAACAGTTTATTTACTGGTGTTCATTACAAGGAAATTCTTTGCCCAGGAGATAAACTGCCTGCAGAGAAAGTTCAGTGCACCAGCTGCATTAAAATGTGTTTTTTTTTAAACTGTCAGCTGAGTTTATAGTTCATCATGCTTGTAAACGTTGTACTCGTTCAACGATAATGTCCCATCAGCATCGTGGTCATTCCTACGGAACACATCCGTCACAACATCATCAAAATAGGACTCGTCCTTCTGCGTATTTAACTTCTTTGCCTCCATTTTCAAGTATGTTTTAATCTGTAAATACAAAATGACAATTTATGTTAATCAAGAACCTCAGGCAGGCGAAAATAAATACCTGGCATGGAAAATGACTTGTGAAGGACATACAAACCATAAGGAGATGTTGCCATTGGTATTTTTAAATACATACAGAAGATTTGGTAATCTAAAATTATAGCATTAGAGAGCATGTTATCATAAGACCTATTGATCTGTTACCTCCTCCTTTGTGAGGAACTTATCGTTGTCAACGTCAATTTCTTTGAAGGCTTCTATGCTGCGTGGTCCTCTGGTTACGTACAACAGCTCCACCTCAAAGACCACCGTTGCGTTTGGAGGTACAGGAGCTGTTTTAACACAGAAAAGCGACTGTTAGTGTAACTTTCAATGCAAAAATAAAACAGTTTATTTATTATTATTATTTATTATCTTTTTTAGTTGATGCCAACTTGTTTAGCAAGCCTAAAGAGGCGAAACAGCGCCACCTATGTAACTACGATGAACTAGTTTCTCGCGGTGTTTGAGGATGAAGACCTACCTTTCCCCTTCTCACCGTAAGCCAAAGAAGGAGGAATAGTAATTTTTCTCTTCTCACCGGGACACATGTCGCTCAGTCCTATATCGAGACCCTTAATAACAGCTCCCACCCCTAAAACAAACCAGTGTGGCTGGCCGGTGTTGGTGGAACGACTGAAAGGAAAACGATCAACGTTACTCGAGTTTCTCATGTGAAATGGTATTAAAAGTAATTTACACGTGGAGATACACGGAACCCACTCTGTAGCTGTAAAAACGAAACGTGCACCGAGACGCGTGAGCGCGCTTACCTACAATAAAACTGAGACCCGTCTTCAGCCAGATATCCATCATAATGCGCGTTCAGCATGTCTCCTCGCTTCGCTTTCTGTGTGCAGTTTTCTGGTAGAAACGTGACCTCGATTTTAACTTCATCTGAATCGTTTGCACGGACTACAATAAGAGTAGCGAGTGTTTGCAAACACAGAATAACACAAAAGCATAAAGCGGACCGCGGGCGCATCTTGCGAGACTGTCTGCGTGGCGTCGGCGCTCGAGCAGCTGACGCGGCAGTGACGCGCAGCATCGAGTTTCATCCGGAAACTTTCTCACTTTACTTTTGCCTGTAGATCCGGATTGAATTTGTATATTGATGTTTTTTTTTTTTTAACTATTGTACCTTTATGTAACAGGTTTGTCAGAAGTTTTCAACACTTTTAGGTTGAATTGTATACAGAATGAATGCACGCGGGATAATATTAAATAAGATTTTTTTTTAAATATAAGATGTATTTTTCAGGTGGCAAAGAACTAATTGAATGTTTTAATTGCATGTTTGTCTATATATTTGTGTATGATCTAAAACGTACAGATCTATTGAATGTTATATGCTGTGATGAGCCGCTGTTTATGACCAGAACAGATGTAATGTCATGTATGTAACCAGTATCATATCACATCAATCACACAGACATTGTATGGTGCTGAAAACATGCTTTATTAAAACAATTCATAAAACTCAAGGAGGCTGAATATATGGGTAATACTACAGTTCTAATAAATCAATATGCAGGTATTACATATATTTTTTCATTGTACAGCACATAGGGCTCTGTGGTACTTTGCTTGATAAATACCCTTTACTACTGACAAAGTGAGATTCTAATGCTAACACACACACACTCAAACACACAGAATATAACCTAGCAAACCTCCAAGAGTTGGCACAGCTTCTGCAAAGAAGCACTTGAATTGATTTTACAATTATTGGCCAGGTGATGTTACGTTCATAAAATCAAAATTCAAACAGTCCTTTGTCAGAAACTGTGCGCAAACATTATCATTAGCTCATCGTGCAGGCCGCTTGCACTTTGAGCTTGTCATTAAAATGGCAGTATGACTTCGTCAGTCTGAGCAAAAGGCCTAGTCATCTTGCTTACATGAGGGTAATGCAAACAACATTCAAGGTCTTATGTTCATGTCATAAATTCTTGTGTACTGTATTACTGCATGCACAGATGCACAGTGCAACACTTTGTCTCGTTGATTTTTTTGTAAAACGTCAACAGGGAGCCTCTCTACCTGTTGAGGCAATCTTAGGACTTCAACTTACTGTTGAGGCACGCAGTTTGGTTTCGTTTCAGGTCTAACAGGGTATTCGTTTCAGTGAAACTTTCTCCTGTTAAACATTTAGTTTCATTTGTTTGTCATAAATAACAATGCATACATTTTCCATAACCGGTAAATTCGGCTATATACATTATGTACATGTCACAAAATGGTGCAGAACTTCTGGTCATAATTATCCAATATGGCACATGGTATAACAACTTTAGACTTTAGTTTGGCATAAATTGTCAAGTTTGGTATAAAAATAGTTTATATATACAAGAAGAGACATCTAGGTCTTGAACAGAGCTGTTTTTCTCATTCTATAAATAAAAGGTGTTAAATGAGGGACATAGGGTGAGGGTCGTATTACAATTATATAATTATTATAATTTTTTTTACATCGATCGAATGCTGACATTGACAGTTGTGGAATCACATCCAAGCTCGTTAGAAAGTTTCAATGTATATGCACCAGCATCAGTCTCTTTCACGCCCCTTATAACAAGAGTGGTGAGATCTTGAGAAGTTTCAATCCGGAACCTTCCACTCTCCTCCTTGCTGGACAGTTTCTTCCCTGAATGTAACCATTCTATGGAAGGAGTTGGATCTCCACTGAATGCACATGACACAGTCAGGACCTTTCCTGACTCAATGCTGATATTTTCAGGGGCGGCTTCAATCTTTGGTGGAATACCTGTTTTTAAGAGGAAAAAAAAAATGAATGCTGTAACAGTTCTGCTAACCGGTTACTTCACTATACATGCTTGATGCAAAGATGCACAGAGTGCGTGCTTATCTCACCTTTGAGGCCACGAGAAATTGCTCTGATGGATGACCCCTCAACATGCGAGTGACTGGACATTGCCATCATACTGCTGGAGCTCATAGCCGTCATACTGCTAGAGCTCCTAGCCATCATCGCCTCAGACGACATTGAGGACATGCTAGACGCTGACATGCTCTCAAATTTAACTTCAGCCATGCTGGAACTGCTGAAGGATGTCTCTTGCATTTTTGAAACAACATGCTTGGCAGAGTAGCTGCCCTGCAGGCTGGTAGTATCGGAGCTTTTCTCCATAATTACCATTTTGGCAGGTTCCTCAACTAGAGCTGTGAGAGTACAGTAAATTACCATGTCATTGAAACAACTTAATTCATAAAAAAGTACAACAGGCAATTTAAAAAGTGCAACTGTTACCAAATGTTTCAACCAGAAAAATGGAAAACAAAGCAAAACCTATTGTTCATTTTTTTAAATAAAACATTTAGCCATCTACCTTTATGAAAATGTATTTTTCAAGGCTAATCGAAAAATGCAGATGTATGATAATTGTGACTATTTTCAAAACGGTTTTACATACCGTTTTCATTTTAAATGGTTACATATACACTTTTATATTTTCATCCATTTTTATATTTGTGACCACAGGGCTAATGAGTAGTAGATAATACAGCTTGAATAATTGCATTATTTTATAACTATTCAAGAATTTCTCAATTGCTAATGCATCTAAATAGGCAAATTATGCTTTGTTACCATATACCATGGGAGTAGGTAGCAGGCAGCTAATAATACAAATCCAACCAAACCAAGCCAAGACAAAAACTGAGTGCAAGTAAGAGAACAGCAGGCTTTGTAGAAGGGAATGGTTAGGTTTTGTTAGTTTGACTGGTGAGCACTAAAAATTAGTATTTTAAATCAGATGTTTAATCAGATGATATTCTAAATGTGTAATAATGCCTTTTATGTAACAGGTAGTGTATTCTTATGGCAGAGAAACTAGCAGCCACAATGGGGTTATTACTGTAAAGGTGTTAATTTATTCCTAAAAAAAACTAACTGCAATTACTGTAACTGTGTTAGTTTATAGGAAAAGAAAACAAACTTACTAAGGACATTGAGTGATGCTGTTGCAGAGCACTGTCCAAATTTGTTCTTTGCTTTGATTGTATATTTTCCACTGTCTTCAATGGCAGCATTATGAATCTCAAGTTTGTAAACATTCTTAGAGCGGCTTAATTTCATGTTTGATGTAATTGATATCTGTAAAGGAAAAAGAAAATGATTTAATGACAAAAACACATTTCAAAACATGTTCCACATATTTCCATGTATTGTCAGGATACTCACCACTGCATTATCCTTGAGCCACTCAACTTCAGGAGAAGGTTCACCAGTGATTTCGCATGAAAACGTGACATCTTGTCCCTCATTAACATTCTGGGAGTGTGGTTGCACAAGGACGTTTGGTGCATTTGAACGCATTTCACTGACCATTATGTCAAACTGGGACTTGACTGTACCATGTTCAGTTCTGGCCTCACATGTCAGAACTCCCTGGTCATGGTGGCTGACACTTTTGATTGTCAACGTGTGATCGCTGCCCGACACACCATGTCTGTAGTTTTCTGAATTTGATAGCTCAAGTCCATTCAGGATCCATTTTACATCAGTTGCCCCAGGGATGTTTGCTCGTAGTGTGACAGCCTGACCTTGATTCATTGTCATTTGGGTTTTTGAAACTTTCATTTCTTTAAAGGACTGCACTTCCTCATAGGCAATTTCTTTTTTCACTATTTGCTCTGTCATTTCTGCTTTTGTTTCCATTGCAACTGCTGTTGTTTGTGCTGTAGTAGAAAGAGGTATTTAATTTTACTAAAGCACAATTATAAATGCAAAATTGCACAAAAGTATAATACTAAACTTAATATAAAGTGTATTTTAAGACTTAATTGTTGCAATACCTTGAACTGTAACAGTACAGTTTGTAGAAATTGATCCAGCTATGTTTTTGGCTGTACATGTGTATGTTCCGCTATCAGCGACATCCGAGTCATAGATTTCAAGATGTGCTGAACCATGTTCTTCAAAGATTTCATATTTTCCACCCTGAGAGAGAACCTGTGAGATTAAGAAAAAAGAATTAGAAGTTACAATTTATTGATATTTATACAATTTATAAATGATTCATCCCTTTGATTATAATAAAGGTGTTGCTAAAGAAAAACAAATATAACTTATACCCACCTTTCCATCTTTTGTCCATGTGATCATTGCTTTAGGCTCACCAGTAATTTTTACTGTAAGCTTAATTATAGAATCTGTAGAAGCAGAGATGTCTTTCAGTTCTGCTGAGAACGTTGGTTTGGATGTTTTTTCTTTTGGAGTAGGTGATTTTACTGTAGGTGGAGATTTTACTCTTTGTGGAGATTTGACTGGCTCTGGTGACTTCATTCTCAGTGGAGACCTAATACCCATTGGTGATTTTATACGGGGAGACTCTGGAGACTTCACTCTTGGAGGTGAAGCAACAACTTTTTGTACAGGTGTTGGTTTACGAACAGTTAGACTGAATTGTGCCTCCTGTTTACCTTCAGGGTTCTCCACCACTACAGTATAATTTCCTCCATCTGACATTTCGACTTGGGTGATCTCAAAGGTAGATTTATATTCAACTGAGGTAATATGGTGACGATGAGATGACACAATTACTTGTGCTTCTCGCAGCCATGTTACAGTGGGTACTGGTTCACCATCAACATCACATGTGAATTTGACTGTTTCTCCCTCTGATACTGTAAGTGACTGTGGTTTAGTGAGAATTGCAGCTGGAAGAGTTGGCTTCTTTTTCTCAACAACCACCTCTTCTACTGCTGTTATTTCTGTAGTTTCAAGTTTGGTCTCAGATGTTTTCTCAACCACCACTTCCTTAACTGTGATCACTTCCATAGCTTCAAGTTTGACCTCAGAGGTTGCATACTCCTTTTTAATGACACTCTCCTTTGCCTCGCTTTTAATTTCAGATACTGCCACTTTATCTGATACTACTGTTTCTGATGCAGTTGCTGCTTTTGTGGTTGAAACATGATAAACATCTGTTTTTGTCATTTCAGGGATAAAAGGAGTTGGTGGCTCCTCGTCTTTGCGCTGTGAGGCATATGCAGAAAACACACCCTCAGCAACCTCAAGAGTGGCATAGTCAGAGGCCTCTCCCTTTGCATTTGTGCAGATGACACGGTAGGTGCCACTGTCCTCCTCCTGACAATCAATGATTTGAAGAGACAAAACACCACTCATGTTAAACATACGGTACTTTCTGCTTTCTTCAATCAGCTGTCCATTGTGGTACCATTTAATCTGTGCTTCTGGTTTAGATTGAACATTCAGTGTAAATTTGGTGTTTTGACCCACTGGTACACGATGAGAGCGCATTCTTACAGTCACTCTGGGAGCA
Source organism: Ambastaia sidthimunki (assembly GCA_036877625.1). NCBI lineage: Eukaryota > Metazoa > Chordata > Actinopteri > Cypriniformes > Botiidae > Ambastaia > Ambastaia sidthimunki. Next base: position 17,858 of record JAZGTK010000216.1, read on the forward strand.
TGATCAAGGCTAAAAGGCTGCTGGGTCACAACTTCAAACTTTCTCGTAGTTTTCAATGCTTTCTTTTTTGACTCATACCTTGACATATAATCAACTTTTGTTGACAGGTCTGGGGAAGAGACTGCTCTCTCAGATGAATCAAGGCTGGGGAAATGTGGGCGTGTCGTTTCTGGTAAAGGGGTTTTAACACTTACCACTTCTTTCTCAACCACAGCTGCAGAAAGCTTTTCAGATTTAGAATGAGTCACTTTACCATAGCCAAGGGAAAATGTAGGTATTTCAGTTGCTGCTCCCTCACTTGAAACAGCAACTCTTGTTTTCTCCTTTCTTTTGACCTTTGTTTTTTCCTCAAATTCTATGTGCTGCAGCTGGCTTTTATAGGATGTTAATTTTGTGGTGGTAGTTACTGATCTAAGCAGTTCTTGATCCTCTTTTTCCTCATATAATCTTTGCTTTTGTCTTGGAGGTCTGTATGTTGCCTTATCATGACGCTGACGCAAGTCTATATAGCTTGGACCAGCCTCATATTTAGAGGGAATACGATAAGAGTCATACGTTTGAACCTCCTCTCTTTCCTCTTCATATGCAACTCTCTTGGGAGATGGTTGACGTAGTGCAGAGAGTTCAAAGCGTACAGGGCTCAGACTTGGTGGAGAGGCAGAGTAGCCTAAAGCAAGTTCATCCTCAAGTTTAAGCCTTTCCTCCTCTGTTCTCTTCATTGACAGATATTCATTAACTGGAAGAAGCAGTTCCTCATCAGAAAGATCTCCAAGAGAGCGTCTTCTGATTCTGTAGTAAGCCTCAACTTCTGGAGAAGGTGTGCGATGTCTTGCTGGTCTTACAGTCTCAAGATCATCTTGTGAAACTGTTGGAATATGCCACCTGGGTTTGTATTGGTCTTTAATTCTTGGCAAAGGAACTTCATAGAACTTATCCCACCTTGACAGCCGGATACGTTTCAGTCTTTTCTGAGGGAATTTTTCCATTGGCTCTGGGAACTCATATTGATCACGAAGTTTCTTGTACCACTTCATATCAGAGAATGGCACAAAGTGTTTAATTTCCATGTCCTCCTCAAGAGCAGTAGGGCCAATAACACGAGGTGGAGGAACAACATAAGGCATTCTTAACCTCTTTTCCTCTGCTCTCTTCCTTTTCTCCTCCTTCTCTTTGGCTTCCTCAGCTTCACTTTTTCCCTTCTTGGTAGTAACTGCTGGCTTATACATAGTTGCAGCTTCTCTTAGTGCTTGCTGTGCAACTGGAGTGAGTGGGGTAACATCTGCACCAGCAAGAATCTGAGTTAGTCTTACTTTTTTGTCTATCTCTTGTTTATCAAGATCTTGTTTTTTCTTCTTTTCTTCCTCACTCTCAAAGTCCTTCTTTACGTGTGTTACACGTTCAACCTTGAGTGTGGCTTGGCAACTTGCAGATCCAGCCGAATTAGTTGCAATGACTCTGTATGTGCCAGAATCCTCTGGAAGAGTATCCCTTACATGTAGGACATAGTAATCCAAGCCCTCATGGACAACTTCAATTTGTGGACCAAATGCCAAGGGCATGCCATCTTTTTCCCATTTCAATGAAGGATGTCCTGACACTCGCATTTCAAAACGTACACTCTGGCCTTCTCTACATTCCAAATTAGCAAGAAGACGTTTAAACATAGGTCTCAGGGTATTATCAGCAGGAGCAGGACGAGGGACTATTGTGAGACGTGCCTTGCAGCTGTCATCACCAAATCTATTCCGAGCCACAACAGTGTATTCTGCATCATCATCTGGATCAACATTATGAATTACTAACTGATACAGGCCCTTGTCAGTGATAAATGTATATTTCTTGTCATCATCTCCTGGCACAATCTTTTGACCTGTTTTTAACCACATTACACGAGGTTCAGGATGCACTGTGATTGTAACGCCAAAGCGCACATCCTCTCCAATGTAAGCAGTGCGATTACACAATGGTAAAGTAAACTCAGGAGGTCTTTGAAGTAATCTTGTTGCATCCACCCTGCGTTTAACTTTCTTTACCACACGTGTAGTGAAGAACTCTTTGTAAGATCTTACCCCTTTTACAAAAAGCTCAGCATAGGCACTGTCCTCACCATACTCATTGACAACTTTACATCTGTATGTTCCATCATCTGTTCTGTTGATTCCCTTTATAGTTATGGTAGCAAGCCCATCTTCATAAGTAATTTCATATCTGGAACTTTCTTCTAATTGTCTTACTCCACAGTACCATGTTACTTCAGTACTGCTATCATAATTGTCGATGTTACAAATAAACTTAATATCATCACCTTCATCTGCCACACTGTGTTTAATTTGTCCTGCAACGGGACCATGTTCAAATGGTGCAATCTTCACTTTAGCAACAGTTACGCCTCGCTGACTTCTGATAACACCACCACTGGCAACACGGGCAGCTGAGACAACAGTGTTCCATTCTTTCTTCACCATAGCTTGGTAATATCGCTTATGCCGTGTAATCTTGATGGACTTGGTGTTAAGCTCCTCTGCGTTCATTGTCAGCCAAGGATGATTCAAAGCCTCAGCAGCAGTCATACGATGTTTACGCTCTTTAGTAAGTAGACGATTCACAAAGTCTAATGCCTCAACACTTACTTCCTTGAAGGCGTCATCATCAAAACTGTACTCAGCATTTGAAATGCTTTCAATCATTTGCTGATTAGTTTCAGCAGCAAATGGATTAAGTCCACTGAGAAGTACATACACAAGGACACCAACAGACCACATATCTGTTACAGTGCTAACCATCTCATTTTGATGTATTTCTGGTGCTGCAAACTCAGCTGTTGTGTACTGAATTTTAATTTGCTCCCCAGGTGTAAGGTGTCTTGCTTGTCCAAGCTCAGTGATCTTGACAATTGATCCTCTTCTTGTGGTGTACACTATATTTTCAGGCCTGATATCAAAGTGGCCATAACTCTTGCTGTGAAGGAATTCAAGAGCTTCACATACTTGCCTGATATAGTTAACAATTTCACGTTCATTGAGCTCAAAGTTGGCTGTACCAAGGCGTTCAAATATATCAACACCAGAGATAAACTCATAAATCATGACTAGCTCTTCAGGGCTGTCAAATGACTCATGAAGTAACAAAAAGTTCTTGTGGCGAGCCACATTCAATGTGACAATTTCTTTCTTCACTAGTGCCTGATCTGCACCTTTTACTTTTACAAATTTGGCCATGTATGTCTTCTCAGAACTGGTCTCAACACACCGGTGTACAATACCAAACTGTCCACGGCCAAGCTCTTCAGCAATCATGTACTTGTTGTGAAGATTTTTAGCCTCTGAATGAGGAGCTTTGCTCTTGGAAACTGGCCTGGTGTCATCGACTTCTTCATCATAGTTAAGAACTCTTGATTTGTCTTCCTTGGTGACAACAGGTCCACTTGGCTCAGATGGTGCACTCTGACCAAATTTATTTTCAGCAATGACACGGAATTGGTAACTTGTTTTTCCAAACAGATTGACAACAGTGTAGTGGGTGTCACGAGACTGGCCAACACGAATCCACCTTTCTGCTGTGGTGGCACACTTTTCTATTATATAGTTTGTGACTTTACTGCCACCATCATTGGCAGGTGCTACCCAATGGAGTGTTACCGAATCCCTTGAAACATCACTGGCTTTGATGCCACGTGGTGGGTCAGGCACATCTGCAACATCGAGCTCAACTGTTTGCTGGTCAATTCCAAACCTGTTTTTGGCACATACAATATAGAAACCAGCATCATTCCTTTCAACTCCATTCGGAAACACAAGGGATGTGAATGATCTTGTGACAATGACTTGATAGTATCCATTGTTATCAATAAGGTCTTGTCCTTTCTGCCAAGTGATAACTGGATCTGGTTTTCCACTGAATGGAATCTTGATGTTCACCACTTCACCACGAAGGGCAGGGATAGCCTCCTTGCCTTGCAGATTCTTGGGTAGATGAATCTTAGCTGGGACTAAAAAACAGATAAATTCATGTTGTAACTCTCAGAATTTGCATTTAGTATGAATTATTGTATTTACAAATTTAAAAACTTACTTTCAACATCTAAAGAAACAGTAGCAGAAATAGATCCACCCTGGTTTGTTGCTCTGATCTGATATACAGTTGAGTCCTCTGCATCACAATCAGCAATCACAAGCTGATGGTAGCCACCCTTGAATTCCTGGATCTTGATTTTGGTGCCATCAGCCTGAATTTCCTTACCCCGCTTGAACCATTTTATTACAGGCTTGGGTTGTCCTGTTATCTTGCAGACAAATGTTGCATTGCTGTTGAATTTCACGCTCATGTTTCTGAGGTCTTCCTTAAAGGCAGGGGCCCGTATTTCAATATCAGTCTTTGGAATGACAGAGTCAGAAACTTCACTGTACTCACTTTCTCCTCCAAGGTTTTCACATTTTACCCGGAATTCATATTCTACTCCTTCTGTTAGGCCCTTGACAGAATAAACAGTCTGGTGGATTTCATCTGTTGTAACCACAGCCCAGTCACCCTTCTTTTTATCGCGCTTTTCAAGACAGTAGTTTCTAATTTTAGAGCCTCCATCACTGAGAGGTGGTTTCCAAGACACAACACAGGAGTTTTTGGTCAGTCCAGAAACAACTGGTTTGAGGGGAGCTCCTGGCCTCTCTGTAAAACAAAAAATTGTTCATGTAAACAAAAACATGTTACCAAATTGTGGTTACTATTCTACCCATGATTCTATTGACTATTCTTTCACTACTTACCTAGCTGACTCTTGATAAGGATAGGAGAAGGAGTCTCAAGTAATTCACTATTGCCATAACGATTCTGTGCTGAAACACGGAAGAAGTAGCCCTCATTTTCTACAAGGTTTGGAATTCTGCATGAAGTGCCTGTGATGGATGATGATACAAGTTCCCATTCTGCACCCTCCTTGTCTTCACGCTTTTCTACAATATAATTTGTTATCATAGATCCTCCATCATCTTTGGGTGCCTTCCAGCTAATAATTACAGAGTTCTTCAACAGAGCATCAAGAACAAGAGGGCCTTCTGGCATAGCAGGTTTATCTGAAAACAAGGAAAAATATTAATTACTCATCTTACTCAATGTATAATTTACATCACCATTCAGCTAGCAATTATAAAATAAGTACCTAGGATTTCAACTTGAGTTACAGTATCTGCAGCCCCAAAGTGATTGTTGATCCTGATTCTGTATTTTCCTCCATTTATTCTGCGTTGCACATTCTTGAGAATCAAATGAGTGTAGTGCTCTGTATTTTCAATTATGACATTTTCAGAAGGTTCCAAAGCTTTGGCTCCATACAGCCACATGATCTTAGGCTGAGGTCGAGCAATGTAAACTACATGAATACGCACAGTGCTGCCACATGTTGCAAAGTATTTGTCTTTCAGTGGCACTGGGAACTGTGGGGCAGCTTCGAGAACCAGTGTTCCACTGGTTTCACATTCACCAGCTTCATTCACAGCCTTGCATGTGTACAGACCCTCATCTTCCTGTTGGTCTGTTGAAATGGTCAGTGTGTGGTTACGGCCATCAGAGGTTGCAGCATATTTGCGACCTTCTTTGATTTCCTTTGCACCCTTGTACCATTTAATTTCTGGAACAGGTCTTCCAATAATCTGGCATTTGAGTGTTGCAGTCTGTCCAAGTTTAGCTGTGACTTCATCCATCTCTTTCCTAAGAGCTGGTTTATTTCCAACTGGAAGAAAATACAGTCACGGTTATTTAATCCATTACAATATTGTTTAACTTAATATATTCTTGTTATATTAAATTGACTGCATTTGAAAAAAAAACACTGGATACTGTTATTATACTGACAAACAATAAGATTTTACTTTTTATTGAACTTACCACCCAGTTTAGTTTTGATGGTGGTTGCTGTTCTCCGTGGCCTACTGATTCCGGTTTCATTTTCAGCATATACTCTGAATTCATATTCAATTGCCTCTTGTAGAGCACCCTGAGTGTACTCTTTGTCCTTTGTTCGCTCCTTATTGCATTTCTTCCAAGCGCTCTCTCCAGACTTTCTGTATTCAATCCAGTAGCCAAGGACTGGTTTTCCACCATCACACTCTGGAGCCTCCCAGCGAATTGTAATGTAGTCTTTGGTTACAGTCACAGTGTCAATTTCTCCAGGCTGGCTTGGTTTATCTAAAAAAAGAGTGCAAGAAGAAATGTTTTTTTAATGAAATAAAAAAAAACAATTGTGCATTAATGTAAGTAGTGAGCAGGGTACAAACTGTTAAGTCCAATTCAGGATAGAGTCATACCGAATGGATCTTTGCATATTACGGAATCTGATGCAGGTCCCGGTTCGCTTTCTCCAATGTCATTTACAGCAATAACACGGAACTGATACTCAGCATCAGTACTGAGTCCACTGAGGGTGTACATTGTTGAAGTAATCTTTGTCTCATGACGAATCCACTTATCAGATGATGTTTCTTTGTACTCAATGAAGTAACCAGTAATGCGAGATCCACCATCATCTTTGGGTTTACTCCAAGCCAAAGCAGCGGAACTCTTAGTCACATCCATGATCTCTGGTGGAGTACCTGAAGTCTCTGGTACACCTAATATTATCAGAAAATAAAGGAAAGTCTTATTATGTTGAATAAAAAATGTAATGCCTAAAAGATAGGCAAATTGATAAGCACTTACAGATTGGAGTCTTTGGTACAACAGTTTCCACTGATTTCAGGGAGTTGCTGATTCCAAACTGGTTCTCTGCAGTTACCTTGAAGTAGTATTCAACATTTTCTTGTAGTCCCTTTATCACAAAGGATGTGTCAACCACCCGCGAGTCCACAGTGTACCAAGCTGTTTTTGATGCTTCACGTCTCTCCACAATATAGCCAATAATTTCAGAACCACCATCATCTGTTGGAGGTTTCCAACTAACTCTTACAGAATGGGCTTGTATATCATCAATTCCAAGAGGGCCTTCAGGTGCAGATGGGCGGCCAATAACCTTAACCTTGATAGCCACCATTTTTTTGCCACACTTGTTTTCCAGTTGGAGATGGTAAATGCCAGAATCAACCCTTTCAGCTTTTTTAATTACAAGCTCAGTTATGTCTTCACTGGACGCAAGCATTGCACGATCAGTCACTCCTGATCCATCCTTGGTCCATTTGCAGGTAGGAATAGGTTTACCTTTGATGGGCACTGAAAGTCTGATGACTCCTCCAGATCTGACTACAAGAACATCTTTGTACTTCGCCTCAAGATCGTAACTTGGGGGATCTGAAAAAAAGGACACATCTTATTACATTTTTCCTCACATATGAATAAGTGTAAGGAACTAATAATGTGGTCATGGGGAGACCTTACCAAGCATCTCTGTTATAGTTACAACTCCTGGTACTTCAGCTGGTTCACCTGGTCCACCAGCATTGCAAGCCATGACACGGAATTTGAATTCTTCTCCTTGTGGCATTTGTGTCAAAGTATATTCACAGATCAGAGATGGTGTGGTGTTGCACTTTATCCAGGTTACTGAACCAACCTTTTGCATCTCAATTAGGTAGCCTGTAACCTTAGCACCACCCTCTTCATCTGGAGGACTCCAGGCCAAAGACACAGAAGATTTTGTGGTATCTGTGACACGTGGGTTTTGAGGTGATCCAGGTGGATCTGTAAAGGTTACACAATTACTTAACAACGGCTCATAACTAATTTCACCTAAATTCTACTCAGTTTGTACAAAAATGAAATAATTGTAAGCTTTACTTACCAACTGGATCAGTTGCTACTGCTGCTTTAGAAAGAAGGCTGGGTTTGCCAACACCACGAGCATTGATGGCTGTCACTCTGTGCTCATATTCCAGGCCTTCAATCAAACCGGTGGATCTGTATCTTGTCATTGTTATTGGATTTTTATTAGCACGAATCCACCTATCAGATCTGACCTCCTTGCGCTCAACAATATAGCCAGACACCTCTAAGCCTCCATCCTCATCTGGTGGCTCCCATGCAACAGTCATGCCATCACGTGAGACATCAAAGACAATGGGTCTGCCAGGTGGTCCCGGAATGGCTGTAAAAATGTAATATAGTGATCACGTAAGTTTGCAATATGTAAATTTTTATTTTATGTATTAAGCATGATTTTTCTTACATTTGGAGCTCTTGCACATTACAATGTCTGACTGCAAGTACTCCCCAGTGCCATAGCGATTGGTTGCTGCAACACGGAACACATATTCATCGCCCTCTGTCAATCTTACAAACTTGAATGTTGGTCTGCTAACTGATTCCGACACAGGCACCCATCCTGGACGATGAGCATCACGTTGTTCAACCACAAAGTTAGTGACTGGGGCACCACCATCTCTCTTTGGTGGATCCCAGCTTATTGTAACTGATGTTGCATCAATTTCATCAAATCGTATGGGTCCTTGAGGCTCATCAGGTTTATCTATAGAGAGAAAAGTTTTTAATATTGTAATTTTAATATAGGAATATTAAAAAAAAAATAATAATAGTAATTTTTGTTGTCATTTTAAAATCAAGTTAAAGTCGATTTTTATACGGGAAGATACATAAAGGAGATTTTTTTATGAATGAGTACTTACCAAGAATGATAACTTTGATATTTTCAGTAGTCACTCCTGTTGCGTTTTTCACTTCAAGAGTATATACTCCAGTGTCATCAATGGTGGTGTTTAGAACAGTTAATTTAGAGAATTTTGCAGTTGACTTAATCTTTACACGCTCCTGTATTTTTAATCTGTCATCATTGAAGAACCAAAAGCAAACTGGTGGTGGTCTTCCTATTATTGGCAGGTCAAGCTCAAGGGGTTTGCCAGCCAAAACATTGATCAACTTCTGTGGAATAGCCGATAGATCAATCTTTGGCATAACTGAAAGAGAAAAAAAACAGACATAAAGTCGGCATTTTCTCACTTTTCTTATCTTCTTCTTACTTTGTTATTATTACTACTACTGTAACACATACCTCTTTGTTCTTGTACTGTAACAGCGGTCACAATTTCTTTTGGCTCACCAGCACCTCTGCTGTTGACTGCTCGCACTCTGAAAAGGTACTGCTCATTCTCATTTAGTGACATGATAGTAAATTTAAAGTCTGTAAGTTTTAAAGTAGCAACCTTCATCCACTTGTCAGTACCAGCCCTACAAGCCTCAATAATGTAGCCTGTGATTCTGCTGCCTCCATCATGTAAAGGTTTTTCCCATGCAAGTGACACAGTGGACTTGGTAACATCTACAACTTCAAGCTTGGCTGGTGGGAGTGGAACTTCACACACCAAAACAACATCACTTGTCTCACAAGGTTCACCAACACCATAGATATTTTCTGGTAAGACTCTGAAGTAATACAGCATTCCCTCTGTCAGACCAGTAATTTTGTACGATGTCTTGCTGCATTTGGATGTGACAGTTTTGTATGCTCTCATTGACGCTTCTCGCCTTTCAATGATATAATTATTGACAGGAGCTCCGCCATCAACCTCAGGTGCATCCCAAGCAATATAAGCAGCATCCTTAGTGAGCTCTTTCATTTTAATTGGACCAGTTGGACCAGGTGTATCTGAAAAACAGAGAGCAATAATGAATAATATACCTACACACGCACACACAGCAAACACACAATATGAAATAGAGAAAATGTACCATAGATTTTAACAAGAATGCTTGCATCCTTCTTTCCAGCTGAATTTGAGGCTTCAACAGTATATCTGCCAGCATCGTAGCGGTGCACTTTGTCAATAATGAGAGTTGTGGCAGTATTAGTGACTTCAATAAAGCCACGATTTTGGAGATCCACACCAGGCTTGCTCCAGGTTATAGTTGGGACTGGTCTTCCAGTAATAGTCACATGAAGGCGGAGGGAACTTCCTGCTCTTAGGCATATTGTCTTTTTCAGATCATCCGGCAGCTCAAGGTCAGGGATTTCTGTAATTAAAAAATAATAAGAAAAGACAATGACAGAGATATTGGACATTTCACTCTTGCATTCATACATATCAAAATTGTATAAAATAGAAACATGGAGTTTGTATAAACATACCAATTCTTTCCACAGGCTCGGTTTCTGCACATGGATCACTGAAGTCACCTGTTCCATTTACATTCACAGCAGCAACTATAAAACAGTACTTTTTGCCAGCAGAAAGGCCTGTCACAGTGTGTTCAGTCCCCCTAAGATTCTTTTCATGCACTTTTGTCCATTCCTCTGAACCAGCTTCTTGCATCTCAAGAACGTAACCAATGACATCAGCACCACCATCTTCAATCGGTCGTGTCCAGGCGAGACTAATGCTGTCTTTGTGTGTGTCTGTAACACGTGGAATTGAGGGAGCATCTGGAGTGCCTAAAATGGGCATTTAACATAAGTAGGTAAACGTTTTGGCAATAGTAATTTATACAATTAAATATTAAAACTTATGCTATTTCAGAAGCATACCTGTTGGTATTCTACATACAGCATACATTGACACTTCACTGGGTTCACTATCACCAGCTGCATTCATGGCTGTGATACGGAACTGGTAAATGTTGCCTTCATGCAGACCAGTGACTTTGAAGGAGGTGTCCTTGAGAATAGAATCTCTGTTAACCTTGATCCATCGAACACTCTTTCGTTCATGCATCTCAATCAAGTAGTTTGTGACTTCACTGCCTCCATTGCTCTCAGGTTTCAGCCACTCGATTGTTGCAAAGTCTTTTCCAACTGCAAGGATTTCTGGTGCTCCAGGAGGTGATGGGACAGCTAGTTGGAAATTAAATTACAATGTTACAGTGTTACAATGCCATCTTAATGTAACACTGCCCCTTTATTCGAAAGTTTTATATTATACTTACTGAATGAGTTTCTGGCAATGATAGGGCTTGACTGCACTGCCACACCAGCTCCATACTTGTTCACAGCTCTCACACGGAAAATATATTCATTGTTCTTGAAAAGCCTTTTAATTTCGTATGTTAGATCTTTACATTCAGCCTCCATAATAACCCAATTAAGTCTGTTGGTGTCCCTCCTTTCAACAGTATAATGTGTGATGGGGTCACCTCCATCCTCCAATGGCTTTTTCCAAGACACTGTGCATTTTTCCTCAGATACATTGCTCACTGTAATCTCCTGACAGGGGCCAGGTGTATCTTAAAAAAAGAAAAGAGATTATAGTATGAATAAATTTGAGAAATTTAAGTTTGAAAATCAAGTTCCTTTATGTTCTGCCTGTATATTTGGCCCACTTACCAAGTACTTTAACATTGACCTCAGCGGTTTTTGTACCACTTGCATTCTTTACTGTCAGAACATACTTCCCAGTGTCGTCTCTGTCACAGAATTTGATGATTGCCAGGGCCCGGGTATTAGAGTACTGGAGAAAGTATTTCTCACAAAGCTCTAGCTCTTTTGTACCCTTGGCCCAGCAGACTTTTGGCTCAGGTTTACCACCGACAGCGGCATCAAGCACCAGATCAGATCCAGCTCTTATTGTAACTGTGTCCACAAGAAGTTTGCTGTCCAACTCTGCTTTGGGAGGACCTACAAAGTATTTTAAGTGTCAAAAGTAGTTTGATTCACATTTAATAAAAAATATTGTATATCTTGTATCTATTGTGGCAGAACCATGTATGAAACATACTGTATTCTGCCTTGCAGGTGACAGGTCCTGTTGAAAGTGATGGTGTGCTGAGCACTCCATTAGCATTCTTGGCAATGACCCGGAATTCATATTCCTCTCCTTCTCCCAGTGCAGTGACAGTAAATTTTGTGTCCGTAACATTAGTGTAATTGCACTTGAGCCAACGACCTTCTCCAGTGAGAGTGTATGGTTTGCGCTCAACAATGTAGCCTGTGATTGGGCTTCCACCATCGTTCATGGGTACGGACCATTTGACTGAAACTGTTGATCCTGATACACCTGTAACTTCTGGTTTTCCCGGAGGATCTTTACATGTGTATCATCAAAGAACACATCAGTATTTTAGAATTATGATAATCTTAACTACTATGAATTTTTAAAGACTGTGATGTACTTACCAACTGGATTTTGTGCCACAGCTTTCTTTGATGCTTCGCTTGCTTTGCTTAGGCCAGCGCTGTTCATTGCATACACTCTGAACTGGTATTCAAGACCTTCAACAAGGCCTTCCACCTTGTAGTAGCAGTCAAAGCATGGTATCTTGTTTTCTCTCACCCAGAGAATTGTATTACGCTCCTTTTTTTCAATCCAGTATCCAGAAACCTTGCTGCCACCATCATGATATGGTTCTTCCCAACGAATGCTCATGGTATTGGCAGTGACAGAGAAAACTTCTGGCCTTGTTGGAGGGCCTGGAGGAACTGTGAAAATAAAAGCAAACATTAAGCCTATACTTTTTTAACCTGGATGCACAATTTCATTTTTATTGACTAATACATACCAAATGGATGCTCTGCAACAATTGTCTCAGATTCTGTTGATTTGCTCACACCAAATCGGTTTTCAGCACAGATACGGAAAGTGTACTGCATGTATTTAGTTAGATGTAAAACATGGAATGAGGTGTGCTTTACACTTGAGTTAACAAGCTGCCAGGCAGTAGAGCCGGATTCACGCTTCTCAACAATGTAGTTTGTGATATCTGTTCCGCCATCATCCTCAGGTGGATTCCACGTCAGTACGCATGACTCTGATGTAATTGAGGAAATCTCAATAGGACCCTCTGGAGGACTTGGTCTGCCAATAACATTGACGTTAACAGTGAAAGTCTTTGACCCAGTGACATTTTCAAGAGTTAAGAAGTATCTGCCTCCATCACCCCTCATGCTGTCTTTAAGGGTAAGTTTGGTTCTGTTTTTGGTGGTCTTGATGGAGACCCTGTCAGTTTCTTTTAGCCTCATTTCCTCAAGCTTCCAGGTTACCTTTGGAGCAGGTCTGCCACTAATTGGAACATCAATCTCAAATGTGTCACCAATTCTGCTTGTAATTAGTTGGTTGGTGATGCCACTGAGATCTGCAGTGGGTTCAATGCGTGGCTCTTTAATGATGACTGAGGAGAAGGCCTCTCTTGGCACACTGAACCCAGCATCATTCTTAGCCTTGACACGGAATTCATACTCTGCATTCTCAGTCAGACCTTCAATTACAAGGGTTAAGTTTTTTGTTGTGCCACATGCAACCCATTTTTCTGTGTCTTTAGCCTTTGACTCAACTAAATAGCCTGTGACACGGCTTCCTCCGTCATGCTCTGGCTTGAGCCAGGCCAGGGTTGCTGATGTATCTGTTGTATCAATAATATCAACTCTTTTTGGTGCAGAGGGTTCAGCTGTGGCAATAATTGGATCAGGCATTTCATTTGCTTCACCAAGACCATACTGATTCTCAGCCATGACCTTAAAGAAGTAAGGTACACCTTCCAGCAAATCAGAAATTCTTAGGCTTGTTTGAGTGGTCTTTGGTGCTGCCTCTGTCCATGTACGACGACTGGCTTCACGTTTTTCAACAATGTAATGATGAACGCGGGCACCTCCATCGTTAATAGGAGGTTCCCAAGCAAGTGTGAGAGCTCCTCTTGTGACTTCCTTGATAGTGAGAGCCTCTGGTATTCCAGGTGTGTCTAACACTTTAACTGTAACCGTAATAGATTTACTGCCACTACTGTTCTCAAGAGTAAGACTGTATTTTCCAGTATCATTTCTGGTGCAGTTCTCAAGCGATAAAGCTGTGAATGTTTCAGTAGTGGTGACATCTGCCATAACACTGAGTTCTCCATCCACTTTTGTCCAGGAGGCTGTGGGTGTTGGCTTTCCTTTAAAAGCAATACGGAGACATACACTTCCTCCACTCTTCACAATATGTGTTTGTTTGAATGAAGCATCAATGTCAATTTCTGGTGCCATCAGTCTATCTACTGCTTGCACTGGCTCAGGTATCTCTTTGGCTTCACCCTTTCCAACAGAATTGACTGCACAAATACGGAACTTGTACTCTGCACCTGTTTCCAAACCAGTTACAGTATATTTCGTAATAGGACAAAGTTCCTCGTTGACTCTGTGCCATGCCTCTTCAGATCCCTTGCACATCTCAACAATGTAGCCATGAATTTCCATACCACCATCATAGGCAGGTCTGGTCCATTCCAAGCTGACAGATGTATTGGTAGTGTCAGTGACATTTACAATAGATGGGGCATCTGGTTCTTCAGTTGGCTCTGCACATTTAATTGGTATTGAAATGTTGCTTGGTGCCCCAATTCCAGCATCATTTACAGCATAAACACGGAATTCATACTCCACATTCTCAGTAAGATGAGTCACTCTGTGTGCAGCCTCAACAATAGGTTTTCTCGTTAAAACCTTCAGCCAACGACCAGTCTTCTTTTCACGTCTTTCCACAATGTAATATTTAATTAGATTTCCACCATCATGTGTTGGAGGAGTCCAGTTGATTGTGATACTCTCTCCATCAACATCTGTTGCATCAGGGGTTCCAGGAGAATCTGGAACAGCTGCAAGGGAAAGGGAAAAAGAAATGTTAGTTTTTTGTTGTTGTTGTTTGTTTGTTTAAATGAAGTATAAACACTATTTAATTATAAGCCAATTATTATCTTACTGTATTGCATCTGTGCAATCACAGGAGCTGAATCCAGTGGTCTACTAACACCAAACCTATTGACTGCAGAAACACGGAACTGGTACTCATTGGTCTTTATCAATTTGGTGGCAGTGTATGTGCATTTCAAGCACTCATCTGTAACAAGTGCCCATGAAATTTTAGAGGTTTCACGCTTCTCAACAACGTAATGTGTGACCTCAGAACAGCCATCATTCTCAGGTGGATTCCATGAAAGTGTTACTTTGCCTTCAGAGATATCTGAGAACAGGATTGGTCCAACAGGTTCTCCAGGTGTATCTGAGAACAAATTATAAAGTGTAGGTTAATAATCTGGAACTTAAGAAAATCTTATGATTATAATTGTGGAGTTAATAGATGGAAGAATGAGGAACAAAAAATATTACCAAAAACTTCCACTTTCATTTCTTCCTTTTTAGTTCCTGAGGGATTTGTGGCTTCCACAGTATAAATACCACGGTGACTACGGTCAGCATCTCTAATAAAGAGGGTACTTGACCTAGAAATTGTTGTGATGTCAACCATTTTCTTGGTTAATTCAATACCATCTCTGAACCAGGCAACCCTTGGTGTTGGTCTTCCAGTAATTGTTACTTTAAGCCTGATGTTTTCCCCAGCTTTAACAGAGACTCCCTCAAAGTACTCCTGGCCAAACTCAATGTTTGGAGCAACTGAAAAAGACGATTATGTACTTTAAATGTACAGACCAACACGGCAAACTCTTTAAAATGTCAACAACTGAACAATAAGAAACAGAATATATTGCATGTACTTACAGCTCTCATCTCTGATCAATACATATCCAGAAGACTGAGAGGGTGGGCTCACTGTGCCAATAGCATTTCTTGCTATGACTCTAAACTCATAGCGTTCACCGCAAGCAAGACCAGTCACTGTAAATTCTGTGTCAGTGACATCTGTGAAATTGCTCTTCAACCACCTTCCCTTGCCCTGCCGTTTCTCCACATTGTAAGCAACAATTTTGCTTCCACCATCCCGCTTGGGTGCTTCCCACTTGAGATTAACCGATTCACTTGTCACATCAACATAGTCAGGAGTACCAGGAGGATCTGAAATTAAGATACAAGTATTTAGAGATTATGAATTATTAGATTTGAGGAACAGTTTTGTGTGGAAAAAAAACTTCAAAACACTTGAAGTTAAACTTACCAACTGGAGAAACAGCCATGTTGAGTTTGCTGACATCACTCATGCGGCTGTATCCAGAATCATTCTGTGCGTAGACTCTGAACTGATACTCCAGACCTTCAATAAGACCAATAACCCTGAACTCCCTTTCTTTCACTAAGAGTGTGTTGACCTTTTGCCACATTACGCTGTTCCTCTCCTTCTTTTCAACATGGTACCCAAGGATTGGGCAACCTCCATCAAAGATGGGTGCATCCCACTGAATAGTCATACCATCGTTTGTGATATTGTAAACCACTGGCATACCTGGTGGGCCTGGTGGTCGGAACTCATGCTTGGCAATAACATTTTGTGAAACTAAAGGTTCACTTACACCATATCTGTTTTCTGCACAGACTCTGAATTGATATTGAGTTCCCTTGATTAGATTGGGTACCTTAAACGATGTTCCAATCACACTTGAACAAGCCATCTTCCAGTCTGTCTGAGAGGTGTCACGTTTTTCCACTGTGTAGCAAGTAATTTCTCCACCTCCATCATTATTTGGTTCATCCCAAGATATTGCTATACTTTCTGCTCTGACCTCATCCAAACGGATTGGTCCAACAGGTTTAGATGGTGGTCCAAGGGTAATAACCTGTATATGGAATGATTTTCTGAAGAACGTGTTGTCAAGAGTAAGTGTGTATTTACCACCATTCTCTTTCTCCACATTCTTTATCATTAAAGTTGCCTTGTTTTCAGTTTTCTTAAAACGTATTTTTTCACTCTCCTTTAGTGGTAAGTTGTCCTTTAACCAAATAATAGTTGGTCTTGGTTTACCCCTGTATGGCAATTCAATGTGGACGTTGTGTCCCAAGCGCACACTGATTTGTCCATTAGGATAATCATCAAGGTTGGCTTCTGGTGGAATAATGTAGTCCTTCACTTTGATTGGTCCAATTTCAGTGAAGTCACTATTACCTTTTTCATTCTTAGAACAAACTCTGAAAAACATTTCAGTGAGTTCCTTAAGTTTTGTAATTTCATGTTCACAGTGTTTGTTTGTGCCAGCAGGAGCCCATTCTTCTTGACCTTGTAGTTTCTTTTCAATTATGTAGTCTGTAATAATGCTACCACCATCATAATCTGGTTTGTTCCATTGTAGCATTACTGAAGATTTTGTGGAGTCTTTCATAGCAAGGTCTTTGACTGGGCCTGGTGTCTCAGTAGCTTTAACTGGCTCTGCTGTTTCACATGGATCTCCAATTCCATTTTCATTTTCTGCCAATACACGGAAGAAGAATGATGTCTTCTCAGAGAGTTCTTCAATTACATATGTGGTCTCTTTGCATTTATTTGTTACACAGGCATATGTACGCTTTGACGAGTCTCTCTTTTCAACAACATAATTGGTGATTTCAGCTCCACCATCTTGTAGAGGGGGCTCCCAGCAAAGTGTAACTTTTCCACGAGTGACGTCTTTCAAAACCAAATTTCTACAAGCAGCTGGGGTGTCCTGTACTTTGACAGACACTGTTAGTGACTTGGGTTCTCCTACACAGTTTGTTATGTTAATGGTATATTTACCAGTGTCGTTTCTAGTTACTTGTGAAATAAAGAGACATGATGAAGTGTTTGTGTTGTGAATGTCATATTTAGGATCATTGTCAATGCATTGGTCCTCTTTCTTCCAAGAGACACTTGGAGCAGGTCTGCCTTTGAGGGGCACCATTATTTCAACATCTTTGCCAGCTTTCACAATGTAGTGAGTTCTCATAGCAACATCAGTATCAACTTGAGCTTCCTCTGCAAAAATAAAAGCAAGTTTCAAGTTAATATATTTATATTGTTAAAAAATAAAAAAAAAGTATTGTTAAAGAATATACAAAGACCTTATAAACATTTCGAGAAGACTACATACCAAGAATATCCTTTGCTTGGACTGATTCTTCCATTTCTATTGGGTCACTACGGCCAGCACAATTGACAGCTGATACACGGAAGTAGTAGTCAACATCTGGTTTAAGATCTGAAGCAACATACTCTGTGGTTCTTACTTCTCCCTTTTGGCTAATTACTGTCCATTCTCCTTCTTCACCAATTTTTCTTTCTACAACATAACTGGTGATTTCACTGCCTCCATCATACTCTGGCTTAGACCATCCAAGCGTGATTGATGTTTTAGTTGAGTCAACAACCTTCAGCTTACTTGGTTCAGATGGTGGATCTTGAAAAAATTTACAAAACATAATTAGTACAAATTGCATGTCAAAACAGTTTGACTTAAATTGAATGAGTATATTCAGAAAATTAAACAATTTAGCAAAATGATATGGTAATACACACCAACTGGATCAGCAGCTTTGTAGAAGTCAGAAACATCTGAATGTGGACCTTCTCCAGCTTTATTAATTGCACATACACGGTACTGATACTCATTTCCTTCTGTAAGATGATGGACCTTTGCTTTGGTGTCACTGATGGGGTCTTTGTACACCTTCACCCATCTTAGACTCTTCTTATCACGCCTCTCTAAATAGTAGCCTGTAACACTGCTACCACCATCAACACCAGGTTTATCCCAAACAACCAGCATTGATGTTCTGGTGATATCTGTTGCTTCTGGTGTAGAAGGTTGTCCTGGTGTCACTGAAAAAGTAGTCGAGATTTAATAAACAATGTAGATGACTACTAAACATTATCCACTTTATCAAAACTATACATTAACAGATTAGTATTTCCTTACCAAATGCATTTTTGGCAATAACAGGATCAGACTCCAAAGGATCTCCAGCTCCGAATTTGTTAACACCTCTCACACGGAATACATATTCATTTCCTCTGCCCAACTTTTGAACAGTGACTGTACGTTGTTCCGTTGCATCAGAGACCATGGACCACACTACTCTACTTGTCTCTCGTTTTTCTACAATGTAATGAGTTACTTTGGCACCTCCTTCATCAGCCACTGGCTCCCATGCAATAATTACCTTGTCAGCAGAGACTAATTTAAATTCAATTTGTCCAGCTGGAGGTCCAGGTTTGTCTGTTAATAAAATCAAAATTCATTTGAATTTACATATATGAAAATAATGTGGAAACTACATAAAAATTTGATTTGTGGATTGATTAATAAATGATTACATACCTAGAATCTGTATTCTGATAGAAGCAGAAGCTGTGCCAAACACATTTCTAATTTTGATCTCATAGGTTCCAGTATTAAGACGAGTAGAATCCTTAATGAGGATAGCAGATGAATCGGTTGTGTTCTCAATTGATAGCTGTGAACTTGACACTAATTCCTTTTCATTTTTAAGCCACTCAATGGTTGGCAAGGGTTTAGCAGTTATTCCCACTTTAATCTTAATGGATGCACCAGCTTTATATTGCACAACATCCAAGTACTCTGGAGGAAGGTCGATAACTGGTGCACCTGAAAAAAAAATATATTGTGTTATAATGTACTGATGTGCATATTAAACAAAGATAACCAGCAATACAAAAGCAACAGACTTACCAGAAATGTCAACACAAGTAGCTGGCCCTGCAATAAGAGATGGGTTGCTCACTGAACCAACAGCATTCTTGGCAAAGATCCTGAATTCATATGACTGATCCTGTGTCAAGCCTGACACAGTGAAGTTAGTATCAATGACATTGGTAAAGTTTGCCTTTGTCCATCTGCCATTTGGAGCATCTCTTCTTTCAATCATGTATCCAGTGATTTTGCTTCCACCATCAAATGGGGGCTTCTGCCAAACAAGGCTAATAGAATTTTTGGTAACCTCAGAAATTCTCACATTTGCTGGTGGTTCTAAATAAAAGACAACGATTTGTTATTTGAATAGTTATTTAAATTTAGATACCATATTTGCTCAGTATTTAGATTTTTTTTTATTTAGGCTTACCACAGGCATCAATTGCTAGTACTTCTTCTGAAGTTTTGCTGAACTTTCCAATGCCAGCTGCATTTTCTGCAGCTACTTTGAATTCATAAATCATTCCAGGACATATATTTGACACTCTAATTTGAGTTGCAGGGATTGCTGTTTTGTTCATTGTCTGCCAAAGGATGCTGCTTCTTTCTTTCATTTGAACATGGTAACCAATAACAGGATTTCCTCCATCTACTACTGGTTCATGCCAGCAGACAGTGAGACTTTCCGTTGACGCATAACTAACCCATGGCGTTGAGGGTGGTCCAGGGATAGCTAAAACACATTAGGCAGAGTTTTAACAGAAATACAGAGACACCTAGAAGCAGTGACAAATGTGAAATGTAAAGTACTCACTGTATGGAAGCTTCACTGTAACTGTCTGAGAATCAATGTGGTCACTGATGCCAAAGCGATTCTCAGCTTTTATCCTGAATTGGTATTCCTCTCCCTTTGTAAGTTTGGTGACTTTAACCGCACATCTGGCAATTGTGGATGACACTTCTACCCAGGCTGGAGTACTTGTTTCACGTTTAAGAACAACATAGTTTGTTACAGGACTGCCACCATCATACACAGGTGGAAGCCATTTGAGGCACAAACTTGTCTCTCCCACATCACTAACTTCAACAGGACCAACTGGGGAACCTGGTCTATCTAGGACCAGGATATTCACAAACATCTTGGTTGTTCCACTTGTGTTTGAGGCAACAATGTCATATCTTCCAGCATCACTTGCAATACTTTCCTTAAGGTTGATGTTAAGACTTTCAGGGGTTACTTCAAAGCTAAATCGCTTTCCACACCTAACTGGAACGTTGTTTCTTGTCATTGTGATCTTAGGCATTGGTTTACCAGAGAGAGGAAGCTCAAAGTTAAGATTTGACCCTGCTCTCACATAAACAGTGTTGTGTGGGAAGTTCTTCATATCAAACTCTGGGGCATCTGTAAACAATAGCAAAATTAAAATATACAAAATAAGTTGCTAAAATGTGATAAACAAGGATTAAAAAGTAATGGAATAAATTCTTACCCAGCTGATCTTTCACAACCACAGGGATTATCATTTCTTTTGGTTCACTGAGTCCAGCATAATTCTCAGCTCGAACTCTAAAGAAGTATTCTGCATTTTCTCTCAGAGCCTTAATTGTGTGGGTGTTAGTTTTAACAGTGGCACATTTAACCCACTTCTGTTGGCCCTTTTCAAGAGCATCAATTAGGTAACTGGTAATTCGGCTTCCTCCATCATGCTCAGGTTTTGACCATGCAATGGTCACACTATCCTTTGTGACTGCAGTAACGCCAAATTTAGCAGGTGGACTTGGTTTTTCTGTGGGTATAAAGTTAAAATTGTATTTAAAACAGTTGTATTATGCTATTCAGAAACAACATCTATAATTTAAAACTTGCAACTTTACCTGTAATCTTGGTTCCATCTTTGGTTTCAGAAGGTACGCCAATACCAAATTCATTTTCTCCAATAACTCTGAAGTAGTAGATTGCCCCTTCTTGCAAGTCTTCTACCTTGTATGTCAAACTATGACAGTTGCTTGTTACACATACCCAGGCCTTTTTGCTAGCTTCACGCTTTTCAACATGATAAGCCTTAACAGCATCTCCTCCATCATTTTCTGGAGCTTCCCAGGTAACTGTAGCTGAATCTTTTGTGACTTCTGTAATCTTCACATTAGTTGGTGGTCCAGGGGAATCAAGGACTTTGACTACCATTGGCAAAGATGCAGTTCCAACACCATTGTCTAAATTAACAATGTATTGTCCAGAGTCATTTCTTGTTGCTTTTTCAATAGTTATAGATGTGCAGTTTTTAGCTGTTTCGATGCTTGCTCTTGCTTTGAGATCCACATCCTCTTTACTCCATGTGACTGAAGGTACTGGCTTTCCCTTAAATGGTGCTGTCAAAGTAAACGAGTTACCATGCTTGACAATTAAAGTTTTTCGCATCTCAATGTCAACCTCAAACACAGGCTCATCCCTCCTATCTGTTGTTGACTGTGGCTCAGAAAAAGGCGACTGCTCACTTACACCAATTTTATTTATTGATCTAACAGCAAATACATACTCTGCATCAGGTATAAGACCAGAAATTGTAAACTCATTGCTCTTTGTCATTTGAATAGCCAAAATCCACTCCTCATCTGCAGATTTTCTATATTCTACACTGTATCCAAGAATTGGTGCACCACCATCAGATGAAGGTTTTTTCCAGGCAATAGTAACTGAATTCTTTGTATGATCCACAATCTTAGGCTTTGTTGGTGCGGTTGGCACCAGAAGTTCATCTTCAGCCCTTGCTGAGGGAGATGGATCACTAGCTGGACTTAAACCTGCTGCATTTTCAGCATAAACTCTATATTCATATTCACATCCTTTTCTTATTTTTGATATATCAGCTGTTAGATCTGTCACAAGCTCCCTGTTCACACGGACCCAGTGAAGACCAGATTTCTCTCGCCTTTCAATTATGTATCCAAGGATCTCACTGCCTCCATCAGAACAAGGCTTTGCCCAAGTAATGGTCATTGACTCACTGGTCACACTTGTAATTTCGACATTAGTTGGAGCTGCTGGAATGGTGTATGGATCAGTAACCTTGACAATTTCACTTTCAAGTGGTTCACCAAGTCCAAACTTGTTGACAGCCAAAACTCTGAATATGTACTCATTTCCTTTTAATAGCTTAGTCACCTTGAAAACTGTGGTTTTGACCTCTCCATGTACAAGGGTCCATGCCAATCTGCTGGTCTCTCTTTTCTCAATAACATAATGTGTTATTTCAGCACCACCTCTTTCTTGTGGCGGTCCCCATGACAATGTGCATTTCTCTGCTGTAAGGCCTGTGACTGACAATGGACCAGCTGAAGGTCCTGGTTTATCAAGAATAACACAATTTACTGGTGTTGTGACACTTCCTGCTATATTCTGTAATGTCACAGCATACTGCCCAGAATCACTTCTTTTGCAGTCTTTAATCACTATCATAGTACTAGTATCTGTTCCAGTTGTCTGAATTCTTGCCTTGTGTTCAATTTCATGTCCATCCTTTGACCAAGATGCAACTGGAAGAGGGCGTCCTGCAATATCAGCATTAATCTTTAGGGTTTCCCCTGCTTTAACTACCACAACATCTCTGAACTTGACATCCATCATAATGCGTGGAGGATCTACATTATCTTTAACTGTAATAGGACCAGTGTTATCAGATGGCTCACTAAATAGACCAGCAGCATTCTTTGCAATGACACGGAAATCATATTGCTCATCCAGTGTAAGGCCTGTAACATCAAAATAGGTCTCTGCAACATTAGTAAAATTGCATCTCATCCAGCGACCCTCTGGGAGATCTCTACGTTCAATTGTATAACCAGTAACTTTGGCCCCACCATCATACTCAGGCTTCGTCCAAGAAAGAGATACAGAGGATTTGGTAATGCTAGTTACTACAGGTTGACCAGGTGGATCACAAGGATCTCGTGCAGCTATAGCCTCACTGGCTTTGCTTGCCTTTCCAATTCCAGCAATGTTTTCAGCATAAACCCTAAACTCATACACCATGCCTTCCTCAATGCCAGTTACTTTAAATTCAGTATCCTTGATAAGTGTCCTGTTTACTTTTGTCCAAAGAATACTGGTTCTTTCCTTGCGTTCTAAATGATAGCCAAGAACTCTGCTACCACCATCATTAACAGGTTCATTCCACGTAACCAACATGAAGACCTTGGTGGCATGAGCTACGTGGGGTGTTGAAGGAGGGCCAGGCTGTTTGAATGTGTATTCAGCAGTAATGCCTGGAGAATCAATTGACTTACTCTTTCCATATCTGTTCACTGCATAGATACGGAACTGGTACTCAGAACCTTGTGTCAATCTAGGTACCTTGATTGACGTTCTGGCAACATTTGATGAAACAATTTGCCATTCTGTTGTGTTGGTATCTCTCTTCTCAACAATATAATTATTAATAGAGCATCCACCATCATACTCCGGTGAAGTCCATGACAACGTAATACTGTCAGAAGTCACAGCATCAACCTTTACTGAAGCTGGTGGTCCTGGTTTATCTAGAACAACAACAGCAATATCTGTGGACACAGTGCCTGCTGTATTAGCAAGAGTGATTTCATATTTACCAACATGCCCAATAGCAGCTTCTTTGATAACAACTTTGCTTGACACTGGAGTGTTAATGATTGAAAGAGAGGTTGTTTGTTTCAAAGGAAGGCCATCTTTTTTCCATGAGACAACTGGCTTAGGCCTGCCTCTTACAGGAACTTCCACAGTAAGGTCATCACCAGCTTTAACACTGAAAGTATTGAACAGCAAATGTACTGAGGGTTCAATTTCAATATCTTTAGCTACAACAGGCACACCAAGTTCTTGAGGCTCACTCTTGCCTTTTTCATTTATTGCAATGACTCTAAAAGAGTATGTTTCACCAGGTGTGAGGTTGCTTATAGTAGCCTCTGGAACCTTAACTGTGCAGCTTACACCCCACTTATCACTGCCCTTGGGTTGCATCTCTACATTGTAGCAGATTATTTTGCTGCCTCCATCATGGACAGGCTTTAACCAAATGAGGGTGACACTATTCTTGGTGACATCCACAAGAGTAACTTTTCCTGGGGGCATAGGTACCTGTGCAACCTTGACAGGACTTTTTGTTTCTGCCATCAAACCAAGACCAAACTCATTAACAGCACACACACGGAAATAGAAAATGCCTCCCTCCTGCAGTTCATCAACTTTATAGAAAGTTTGTGTGCAGTTGCTTGTGACAGTTGTGTAAGCTTTCCTTGTAGATTCTCGCTTTTCAACAATATAATTAGTAATTTTAGCTCCACCATCTGTAAGGGGAGGCTCCCAGCAAAGTGTCACTGAGTCCTTCTTTACATCTTTTACTTCAAACTTCTGTGGAGAACTTGGTGTATCAAGCACCCTGACATTGACAAATGCAGATTTTGTGCCACTCTTATTCTCAAGGGTTAAGACATATTTTCCACTGTCAAATCTATTGACATTATCAATTACAAGCATGGTATATGAACCTGTGGATTCAATCTGGGCTCGGTCAGTTAGAATTCCATCATCCTTTTCCCATTTGATAGATGGTTCAGGTCTTCCTCTAATTGTAATAAAAAGACGCAGGGATCCCCCTGCACGAACAGAGACAACTTTTCTAAGGTCAGCATCAAGTTCAATCTCAGGTGCTTCAATTTTTTCAGACACAATCACTGAGCCATGAACATCTGCAGGCTCACCAACTCCTTCAGAATTTATTGCACAGACACGGAAGTTATACTCAGCACTCTCCTTCAGATTTTCAACTGTGAGACGTGTTGCTTGTACACCAGCTGGAGGTGTGCATATAATCCATTCCTCTGAAGAAACAGCTTTCATCTCAACAATGTAACCTTTAACATATGCTCCACCATCTGTAGAAGGTTTTCCCCATGACAAAGACACTGATGAGTTTGTATGATCTGTCACTTTAGGATGATGGGGTGGACCCGGTGGAGTTGTGGTATTTATTGCTCTATAAAACAGAGATAAATCACTACATTCTCCCAAACCAGCTTCATTTTCAGCAGACACACGGAACTCATAGAAATGTCCCTCTGATAGACCAGTTACTTTAAAATGCAAGTCAGTCAATTTCTGTCTGTTGCATTTAGTCCACCTTACACCATCTTTGTCACGCTTCTCCAAGTGATAACATGTAATTTCTGCTCCACCATCACTCTCTGGTGCATTCCATGATAAAGTCATTGAATCCTTTGTTATTTCTCTTGCCTCTGGTGTTGATGGTGCACTTGGGGGCTTATATGGATTGCGTGCAATAACTGCCCCAGATTCCAAATATTCACCAACACCATATTTGTTGACAGCCATAACTCTAAAGATATACTCATCACCTGGCAAGAGCTTTGTCACCTTGTAACTCACAGTTGAAATGTTGGAATCAATAACAGTCCATGAAAGCCTGCTAGTTTCCCTTTTCTCAAGAATGTAATGAGAAATATTAGCACCACCATTCTGAGTGGGCTCAGACCAGAACAGATTACACTTATCAGACATGACGCCAGCTATACGTAGCGGTCCCATGGGTGGGCCTGGTCTATCAAGAACTTTTACTGTTATTGGAATTGTTTTTGTTCCACCACTGTTACTCAATACAAGATCATAATGTCCACTATCCAGTCTTGTACAGTCTTTGATTGTAATAGAAGCATATTTCTGGGTACTTTTTACTTCAATGCGCAGCGCCTTAGCCATTTCTTTTCCTTCTTTCAGCCATTGGATATCAGGTGTGGGTTTTCCATGAATATCTGCATCCAAAACTAAATTGTCTCCAGCATTGACAACAATGATGTCCTTGTACTTAGGATCCATTGAAACGCTAGGGGGTTCAATTTCATCTTTAGCTGTAATTGGTCCTGTGCTGTCAGAAGGCTCACTAAAGACACCAGCTGCATTTCTTGCAATCACTCTAAATTCATACTGATTGTCTACTGTTAAGCCTGTAATTGTAAATTCAGTTTCAATTACATTTGTAAAGTTTGCCCTCATCCATCGGCCCTCAGGCAAGTCCCTCCTTTCAACAATATATCCAGTTACTTTGCTGCCACCATCATATTGAGGCTTTGTCCACTGAATCTTAATGTGATCCTTTGATATTGCTACAGCCTCAGGAGTTCCAGGTGGATCACATGGGTCACGTGCAATAAAACTCTCTGATGCTTTGCTTGCTCTTCCAATACCAACAATGTTTTCTGCATATACCCTGAATTCATATCCAATGCCTTCTTCAAGATTACATATCTTGAAAACTGTATCAGTAATAAGGGTTTTGTTCAATTTTGTCCATAGAATACTTGTTCTTTCTTTGCTCTCAAGGTGGTAACCAATTACTGAGCTGCCACCATCATTAACTGGTTCATTCCATTCAATTATCATTTGATCCTTGGTGGCAGACTTCACATATGGAGTAGCAGGTGGCCCGGGAGGTTTGTAAGGATACTGCACAACAATTGACTTTGAGTCCAAAGATGCACCCTTACCATATCTGTTCTCAGCAATGACTCTAAACTGATACTCAGCACCTGTTTTCAACTTGGTAATTTTCAGAGATGTCCTGGCAACTGACCCAGCAACAACTTGCCAGGTAGTTTCAGTAGTGTCTCGCTTTTCAACAATATAATGCTTTACTTGGCAGCCTCCTGTATACTCTGGCGGTTCCCATGAGATGGAAACTGAATTATTGCTGACTTCATTTACTTTTATTGGTCCTGTGGGTGGACCAGGTTTATCAAGGATTATGATACCAATATCTTCTGTAACTGCACAAACACTGTTAGTTGCTGTAACAGCATACTTTCCAAGATCATCTTTACAGGCTTCAGTAATTTGTAGGATTGTGGATGTTGATGTGTTTGTAGTAGTAATTCTGGATGTTACTTTAAGTGACTGCCCATCCTTTGTCCATGTTATCTTTGGTTTTGGACGTCCAAAAATAGGTATTTCAAGTTTAAAATCATCTCCAGATTTGATACTGTATGTATTAAACTGCAGCTTAAGGCATGGTTCAATTGTAAGGTCACTGGCAATAACAGGAGCAGCAAGGGGCTTTGGCTCACTTTTGCCTTTTTCATTGTATGCCAGAACACGGAATAAATATCCCTGACCAGAGGTCAGTCCAGTGACTGTTCCTTCACATGTTTTTACATTTGTTGCTACACCCCATTTGTCAGTACCTTTTGGCTGCATTTCAATCAAGTATCCTACAATCCTACTACCACCATCATGATCTGGTTTTTCCCAGGCGAGTGATGCGCTAGCTTTAGTCACATCAGTCAACATTACCTTTCCAACTGGCTGTGGTACTTCAGATGCCTTTGAAGCAGTCTTTGTTTCAACTGGTAAACCAACACCAAATTCATTTTCAGCCATAACTCTGAAGTAATACATGGCCCCTTCTGTAAGGTTTTCCACCTTATAAGTTGAATGGCTGCACTTAGCTGTTACATTTGCATAAGCCTTTCTTATTGATTCCCGCTTGTCAATAACATAATTCTTTATCTTTGCACCTCCATCAATAAGTGGTGGTTCCCAGACAAGAGTGACAGAGTCTGTCTTGATATCCTTAACTACAAGGTTCAGTGGTGCTCCAGGAGTATCTAACACTTTAACTGCAACAAATTCAGATACAGAGCCACTGCTGTTCTCCAAAGTCACAGTGTATTTTCCAGTGTCCCTTCTATCACAGGAGTCAATTGATAGCTGAGTGAAGTTAAGGCCCTTTTCAACAATTGTCTTCTCTGTCAATTCACCATCATCTTTAGTCCATTTTACATTTGGTATTGGTCTACCTTTGAATGGTACATTGATTCTTACTGATCCTCCAGCACGAACAACAATGCCTTTTCTCAGCTCTGAATCAAGGTGAATTTCAGGGACCTCTAGTTTGTCCTCAGGTTTGGCAGTTCCTGGAATAATGGCAGGTTCTCCAACACCTAATTTATTGATTGCACATATCTGAATCTTATACTCATGTTGTTCTGTTAGCTTTGTAATTTCAAATTTGTTGACACGCAAGCCAGTAGGGGGAGTGCACATAGTCCATTCATCCTCTTCAGCTTTGCAGATCTCAACAATATATCCTTGAACTGCACATCCTCCATCATTAAGGGGTTTACCCCATGCCACTGTAATTGAAGTCTTTGTTGTATCAACAACATGTGCATTCATGGGTGGGCCAGGTTTGTATTTGGGGTCACAAGCCTTGTAGTATGAAGTTGGCAAGCTTGGTTCTCCAATTCCAGCTGCATTTTCAGCTGATACTCTAAATTCATATTCATGATCCTCAATCAGCCCATGCACTCTGAAACATACATCTGTGACTTTCTGTCTGTTGCATCTTGTCCATCTAATTCCAGACCTGTCTCTCTTTTCAATGATGTAGCCACGAATTTCACTTCCACCATCAGTGTCTGGTGCATTCCAGCAAACAGTCATGGAGTCCTTTGCTATATTTGTCACCTCAATAATGTGTGGTGATCCAGGGTGACTAAATGGATCTTTCATTATTATGCAAGGTGTTTCAATTGATTCACCAACACCATAACTGTTGGCAGCCCTGACACGGAATATATATTCATTACCTTCCAGGAGCTTTGTCACCCTGAATGCTGTTGTTTTACAATCATTACAGACCACAGTCCAAGCAAGGCGACTTGTTTCACGTCTCTCAATTATGTAATGGGTAATAGTGTTTCCTCCATCATCCTGTGGAGCACGCCAAGTTAGAGTGCATTTATTGCTGGACACACCTGAGACATGAAGAGGCCCCTCTGGTGGACCTGGTTTATCAAGCACTTTCACATGGAATGGAACAGTCTGAGAACCAGCAATATTAGTGATCTGAAGAGTGTAATTTCCACCATCTTGTCTGACTGCATCTTTTACTATGATTAATGCTCTGTTGTCAGTGTTCTTGATGTCACATCTAATTGTGTTTTCCACCTCTTTGTCATTCTTAAACCACTGAACTGTAGGAATTGGCTTACCATGGACATCAGCATCAAGTTTAAATGTATCGCCTGCATTCACAATAAGAGCCTGTGTGTATTCTGGGTCAATTGAGAACTTTGGTGGCTCTACCTCATCCAATGCAGCAATAGGTCCACTGTTGTATGAAGGTTTGCTAATAGTGCCAGCTGCATTCTTTGCAATTACTCTGAAGTCATACTTGGCACCTTCTGTCAATCCAGTGACAGTAAAATGGGTTTCAATAACATTTGTAAAACTTGCTTTCATCCAGCGTCCCTCTGGAAGATCACGTTTCTCAACAGTATAACCAGTGATAACACTTCCACCATCATACTCTGGCTTTGTCCACTGGATGGTTATGGAATTGTTACTCACATGAATAGCTTCTGGGGTTCCAGGAGGATCACATGGATCACGAGCAACAAAGCCCTCTGAGATTTTGCTGCATCTCCCAATGCCAACAATATTTTCAGCATAGACTCTAAACTCATATTCAACACCTTCCTCCAAAGGACTAGTTTTAAATCTTGTTTCTTGAATCAATGTTTTATTTATCTTTGTCCAAAGAATGCTGTTTCTCTCCTTCCTCTCAAGATGGTATCCTATAATGTTGCTGCCTCCATCTGAAACTGGCTCATGCCATTCAACAACCATATGTTCCTTAGATAGGGATGACACAAATGGAGTTCCTGGTGGTCCTGGTTCTCTATATGGATACTGAGCAACAACAGCTGAAGAGTCCAAAGCATAACTTTTGCCATACCTGTTTTGAGCAATGATTCTGAATTGATATTCAGAACCGGTCTTTAGTCGTGGTACTTTCAGTGTTGTTCTTGCTACTGAAATAGCAACATTCTCCCATGTTGTGGTTGTTGTATCTCGTTTTTGCACAATGTAATTTGAAACTGGGCAACCACCAGTATACTTGGGTGGATCCCATGACAATGTAACACTTGATACAGTTATCTCATCAAATCGCACAGGACCAGTTGGAGGGCCAGGTTTATCCAGGGTAATGATTTCAACAGTGGCATCCTTTTGCCCAACAACATTAGACACATTTATTCCATACATTCCACCATCCTCTCTTGCTGCTTCTTTAATGCTAAGAATAGTGCTGTGTGCTGTATTAGAAATGTTAACCCTTGTTGTGAATTTAAGGGCTGCACCATCTTTTGACCATGTGATCTTTGGCTTTGGACGACCAAAAATGGGGATTTCAACTTGGAGGTCCTTTCCAACAAGAACACTGTAATTGCTGAATGCAGGTCTTACATCAGGGCCAAAGACAAGATCCTTTGCTTGCACTGGGACAGCAAGTGTTCTTGGGTCACTTTTTCCTTTCTCATTGACAGCAATTACTTTGAAAGTGTATTCTTCCCCAGGGTTCAAATTATTGATTACAGCTTCCAATGTCTTTACATTTGCACAACCAGACCATTTCTCATTACCCTTGACCTGCATTTCAACAAGATACTGAAGAATTCTACTGCCACCATCATGAATTGGCTTTTCCCAAGCAAGAGACACACTTGTTTTAGTAACATCAACAACACTTAATTTTCCAGGACATTGTGGCACCTCTGAAACCTTCAAAGGATCTATAATATCTGCAGGCAACCCTACACCATGTTCATTTTCTGCAAGCACTCTAAAATAGTAACTGCATCCTTCTTGAAGTGGTTCAATTTTCCATGACAGTTTGTGGCAGTTTGTAACAACAGCAGAGAATGCTTTTCTAGTGCTCTCACGCTTTTCAACAATGTAGTTTTTTATCTTTGCTCCACCATCTAAAGATGGAGGGTCCCATGTAAGAGTAACAGATTCCTTTGTAATTTCTTTTACTTTGAGGTTGAGTGGAGCACTTGGTGTATCAAGAACTTTGACACTAATAGTTTCAGATTTAGCACCAGCAGAGTTTTCTGCAGTCACAGTGTATTTACCACTGTCTGCCCTGTTCATTTTATCAATAACAAGAGAAGTGTAACTGCTGGTGGTCTCAATCTGTGCAGTTTCCTTAATCTTTCCACCATCTTTTTCCCATTTGATTTGTGGTGTTGGTCTTGCTCTAAAAGGAATGAAAGCTCTAAGAGAACCTCCAGCTTTAATGCGTACAAGCTTTCTAAACTCAGGATCAATATCAAGATCTGGTTCTTCAGTTTTGTCCTCTGGCAAAATGGGCCCAACAACATCAGCATGCTCTCCAACACCAACCTTGTTAACTGCACAAACTCTGAATTTATATTCTTGTTTTTCTTTCAGATTTTCCACAGTAAATCGTGTCAGTTTAATACCAGTTGGTGGGGTGCACATTGTCCATTGTTCAGCAACTGCTGATTCCTCTACAGTTTTGCCTTCATCTGCTGGAGCCTTTACATTCTCTATGGCTGCCTTTACTTCACATGCTTCAACAATATATCCCTGGATCTCACAGCCACCATCATAAATAGGCTTTCCCCATGCAAGTACAACAGACGATTTGGTCATATCTATCAGTTTTGAATTATTTGGTGGACCTGGCCTGAATATAGGATCCACAGCTTTATAGAATACAGTTGCAGAACTTGCCTCACCAACACCAACAGCATTCTCAGCAGCAACTCTAAATTCATAGAGGTGGTTCTCAAGAAGCCCAGTAACCTTAAATGTGAAGTTTGTAACTGTGTTCCTGTTGCATCTGGTCCACCTAATACCTTCTTTGTCATGTTTCTCAATAATGAAGCCAGTGATAGGAGTTCCACCATCATTTGTTGGGGCCTCCCAAGTTAAGAGCATTGAATCTTTCTTGATATCTGTGATTTCCACTCCTTTTGGTGCATCTGGAGGTGTGAATGGATTCCTGATAATAACTGCACTTGACTGTAGTGGCTCACCAACACCAAATTTGTTCACTGCTAAAACTCTGAAAATGTATTCGTTTCCCTCTAGGAGTTTTGTTACTTTAAGATTTTGAGCTTGAACTTTGGGTTCAACTACTGTCCAAAGTAGTCTGCTAGTTTCTCTTTTTTCAACAATATAGTGAGTGATTTTAGAGCCACCGTCCTGTTTAGGTGGTTTCCAAGCAAGAAAGCATTGCTCACTGGTTACACCTGCGATGGAGATAGGTCCTTCTGGTGGCCCAGGCTTGTCTAGGACACTGACATTTACTTTAAAAGCTTTCTCTCCTCCTGGATTTCTCAGCAGTAGAGTATATTGACCTCCATCAGTAAGTTTGGCCTCTTTTACAGTCAGACAAGTAGAGCTATCTGTGTTTTTAATTTCACGATGTATTGTGTTTCCAAGTTCCTGCTCACCCTTCATCCAGTGGATTGTAGGTATTGGTTTCCCATGAACATCTGCATCAATCTTAAAGTTGTCTCCTGCATTTACTACAATGGTTTGAGTGTACTCTGGATTTATGCTAATACGGGGTGGTTCAATTTCATCTTTTGCCATAATAGGTCCTGTACTATATGATGGATCACTGAATACTCCAGCAGCATTTCTTGCAATGACACGGAACTCATATTTCTGGTCCTCTGTAAGACCTGTTGCAGTATACTCAGTCTCTATGACATTAGTGAAATTTGCTTTCATCCATCGTCCCTCAGGCAATTCCTTCTTTTCTACAATATATCCAGTAACTTTGCTTCCACCATCATACTCTGGCTTGGTCCAAACAATTGTAATTGAATTTTTTGTGATCTTAACTGCTTCAGGTATTCCAGGAGGATCACAAGGATCTCTGGCAACATAGCCCTCTGAGATTTTGCTACACTTCCCAACACCAACAATGTTTTCAGCATAAACTCTGAACTCATACTCCAGGCCTTCCTCAAGACCTGTAGTCTTGAAAGTTGTATCTTGAATTAGACTTTTGTTTAATTTAATCCAAAGAATGCTATTTCTCTCTTTACGTTCAAGGTGATATCCTAAGATGGTGCTTCCACCATCAATGACAGGTTCATTCCACACTACCACCATACTATCTTTTGTGGAAGACTGCAAGAAGGGTGTTCCAGGAGGGCCTGGTAGTTTGTAAGGATACTGTGCAACAACACATTCAGACACAAGTGGAGGGCTTTTGCCATATCTGTTCTCTGCTGCAATCCTAAATTGATATTCAGAGCCTGTCTTTAGTCTTCCAGCCTTAATTTGAGTTCTTGCTAGATTTGCTGCTACAACCTGCCAATTAGTTGTGGCTGTGTCCCTCTTTTCTACCATGTAATTGTTAATGGTGCAACCACCATCATACTCTGGTGGTTTCCATGAAATAGTTACACTGTCAGCTGTTACTTCTTCAACTTTAACAGGGCCTGTTGGTGGACCAGGTTTATCAAGAACAACAATTCCAATATCTACTGTTGTCTCACCTGCTGTATTTGATAGTTTGATGCTATACTGTCCAACATCATCTCTACATGCCTCTTTAATTACCAGATTGAGGTGTGTATCTGTAGAGGAAAAGTTAACTCTGGTTGTTCGTTTAAGTGGAGCTGCTTCCTTCATCCATGAAATTTCAGCCTTGGGACGAGCTATATACGGAATATCAATTGTCAAATCCTCTCCTGCCAGAACACTGAATGTTGAGAACAACAGCTTAACAGACGGAACAATTACAAGGTCTTTGGCAATCACAGGCACACCCATTTGACGAGGATCACTGGTTCCCTTTTCATTTCTTGCAGAAACACGGAACATATACTCTTCACCAGGTACAAGCCCAGTAATAACTGCTTCAGGTACTTTCACAATCACAGCTTGTGTCCATTTCTCACTACCCTTACTTTGCATCTCAACAACATAGGCGACCACTCTACTTCCTCCATCATGTTCTGGTTTCTCCCATGTCAATGTTACACTTGTCCTTGTGACATCTTGAAGTGTAATCTTACCCGGGGGAAGTGGCTTTTCAGAGACTTTGACTGATTCACCAGTCTCAATAGGGAGACCAATGCCATATTCATTTTCTGCTAGAACTCTGAAGTAGTAGTTGCACCCTTCTTGAAGTTGATCAATTGTCCAAGTAGTTTTATGACAGTTGGCATTGACTGTAGCATATGCCTTTCTTGTTGCCTCACGCTTTTCAACAACATAATTTTTAATTTTTGAGCCACCATCATTTAGTGGAGGGTCCCACATAAGTGAAACAGATTCTTTAGTTACCTTACTGATTTTTAGGTTTTGTGGTGCTCCAGGTGTATCCAAAACTCTAACAGTCACAGAGACAGTCTTTGTTCCAGAGCTGTTTTCTACAGTTAAATTGTATTTTCCACTGTCAAATCGATTAATGTTTCCAATAACCAGTGATGTGAAAGATGATGTAGTTTCAATTGTAGCTCTGTCTAAAGGTTCCTCATTCTCTCTTGACCATTTGGCCTCTGGTGTTGGTCTACCTCTAATTGGCACAAAAAGTCTCAGTGTATTGCAAGCTCTGATGTTCACAATCTTGCGAAGTTCAGCATCAAGGTCAGCCTCTGGTGGTATGAGTCTTTCCTCTGCTTTGGGTGAACCTGGAACAGATGCTGCTTCTCCAATACCCTCACTATTTACAGCTGACACATTGATTTTGTATTCCTGATTTTCTTTAAGATTTGTAATTGTAAATGATGTCCCCTTTAGCCCCTCTTTAGGAGAGGCAATTGTCCATTCTTCCTCTTCAGTTCCAGGGAGACAGGTTTCCACAATATACCCAGTGACTTCAGAACCACCATCATAAACTGGCTTGTTCCATGCAAGTGTAATGGAAGAACTTGTTGTATCCAGGATTCTTGGGTTGCCAGGTGGACCTGGTTTAAAAAGTGTGTCTGTGGCCTTTACAAATGGTGATGAAGAACTTGGTTCACTTATTCCTGCTGCATTCTCTGCAAAAACTCTGAATTCATATTCATGGCTGGGAACCAGGGCAGTAACTTTAAAATGCAAGTCAGTAACATTCTTTTTGTTACATTTTACCCAGCGCAAACCAATCCTATCTCTTCTCTCAATGCGATAATTGGTTATTTCACTTCCACCATTGCTAGATGGTGCCCCCCAACAGAGAACCATTGAATCCTTGGTGACTGCTGTTATTTCAGGCGTTTGTGGGGGACTTGGTGGTACATATGGATTTTCTGCAATTGTTGGCTCAGACTCAAGGGGTTCTCCAATACCATACTTGTTAACAGCCATAACTCTGAAAATGTATTCATTTCCTTTGAGCAATTTTGTCACTTGAAACTGGTTAACCAGCACTTCAGATGCCACATTTGTCCAAGCAAGCCTGCTTGATTCACGTTTTTCAATAATGTAATGTTCAATGTTTGCACCGCCATCATCTTTGGGTGGGTTCCATGTGAGCATGCATTTTTCTGCAGTAACACCTGAAACTACCAGAGGACCTTTAGGTGGCCCTGGTCTGTCCAGAACCTTTACACTAAAGACATGCTTTGCAAAACCACCAACATTTGTTGCTGTCAGAACAAATTCACCACCATCCCTTCTGACAGAATCTTTATTTATTATGGCTGCTGTAAGATCTGTCATTTTAATTTGTAGTTTGGATGTGTTTTCAACATCTTTTCCATCTTTGGTCCAAACCATGGATGGTAATGGTTGGCCTGCAACATCAGCTTCAAGTTTGAACACCTCTCCAGCTTTTACAAGTATAATGTCTTTAAATTTGGCATCCACCATAATTCTTGGTTCTACAATGTCATCTTTGCAAATAATTGGATCTGATGGCTCTGATGGGTTGCTAACAGCACCAGCAGAATTTCTTGCAAAGACACGGAATTCATAAGATGAATCTTGTGTTAAGCCACTTACAGTGAAAGTTGTTTCAATAATATTTGTAAAGTTAGCTCTTATCCAGCGTCCAGCTGGAAGATCTCTCTTTTCCACAGTATATCCAGTAATCTTGAATCCACCATCATACTCTGGCTTTGTCCACTGAATAGTAATGACATTTTTAGACACATGGATAGGGACAGGTTGACCAGGTGGATCCACTGGATCAAGAGCAAGCATTGGTTCAGAAGCTTTGCTTGGTTTTCCAATTCCAGCTATGTTTTCAGCAATCACACGGAATTCATATGCAACACCATCCTCTAGCCCTGTGGATTTGAACAGATTTCCAACCACAAGTGCCTTACTAATCCTGTGCCAAACAATACTGTTTCGCTCCTTCCTTTCAACATGGTAACCAATAACTTCGCTTCCACCATCAGAAACAGGCTCATTCCAGCCAACTGTCATCGTATCCTTAGTAAAAGCAACAACTTTAGGTGTTCCTGGTGGCCCAGGCACCTTAAATGGATATGCAGCAACCACTGCTTCTGAGGTTATTGGAGGCCCTGTACCATATCTGTTTTTGGCTTTGACACGGAATTGGTACTCAACACCTGTAGTTAAACGTGTTGCTTTAAATGTTGTGCGAATGATCAATGAGGATAGTTCTGACCATGTTTGACTAGTAGTTTCCCTTATTTCAACTATATAGTTATTGATTGGTACTCCACCATCATTTTCAGGAGCTTCCCATGAGAACTCAATGAATGTACGTGATATTTTGTCCAGCTTAATTGGTCCTTTTGGTGGTCCAGGCACATCATGCACTTTCACTGTAATGCTATCCGTGACTGAACCAACTATGTTCTTCCCGGTCATTGAGTATACTCCACTGTCACTCCTTAAACATTCATTTATGATCAAGATAGTTGAGGTAGAGGTATTTTCAGTCATTGTCCTTTGTGTTAGTTTGAGGGGTTGATTGTCTTTTTGCCATGAAACTGTTGGTTTAGGACGTCCAGAAACAGGCACCTCAACCTTTATATTATCACCAGCTTTGGCAATAACTGTCTTTTGACACACACCACGAAGGTCAAATTCTGGCTCTGAACTTTGTTCTCTAATAACAACAGACCTGCTTAGACGTGGCTGGCTTCGTCCAGAATTGTTTACAGCCATCACACGGAATACATACTCTTCATTTTCATTAAGATTTTTTACAATAAAGTCAAGAGCCTTAACAGTTGTCACATGAGCCCACTGGTCTGTTCCTTTCTTTTGTGCCTCAACTACATACCCAGTAACTCTACTTCCACCATCATGTTTTGGTTTTGTCCATGCAAGACTGACTGAGTTCTTTGTGACATCAGTAAAAGTGACAGTTTGTGGTGGAGTTGGTGCTTGAGATACTCTGATTGGGTCTGGGGTTTCAGCTGCTTCACCAATGCCATACTCGTTTTCAGCAAAAACTCTAAAATAATATTCTAAACCCTCTCCTAAACCAGGAATTCTAACAGAACACGTCTCACAGTGTGTGATTACTGCAGCATATGCCTTGCGAGTAGACTCTCGTTTTTCAATTATGTAGTTGGTAATCTTTGCACCTCCATCAATAAGAGGCATCTCCCATTGCAATGTGACACTCTCTTTGTCGATTGCTGTGGGTTTTAGATTGAGAGGAGGTCCAGGGGAGTCCAGCACCCTTACATTAACAGAGGCAGTCTTTGTTCCAGCTGCATTCTTTAATGTCAAATCATATTTCCCTGCATCACGCCTGTTACAGTCAGGTATCACCAATAAGGTATATGATTCGGTATTGTCAATGTGTGCACGAGTTCTCAATGGTGAATCCTCTTTAGTCCAAGTCGCTGTAGGAGTTGGACGCCCTTTAATAGGAACAAATATACGAATAGAGGCACCTGCCCTAACAACTAATGTTCTCCTAAGTTCTACATCAAGTTCTAAATCAGGTATTTCTTCTCGTTCAACAATTTCAACAAGATCCTCAGTCTGTGCTGGTTCACCAATGCCCATTGCATTCATTGCACTAATTCTGAAGTGATACTTTGCTCCTGCCTGCAATTCAGGGACAACAAACTCTGTGATCCTCAAAGGTTTAGCAGTGTCTTTAATCCATTCTTCTTCTCCCTCTTTTTTGTGTTCAACAAGGTACCCTGTGACTTCCATGCCACCATCACTAAGTGGTTTGCCCCAGTGCAATTCAGCTGTTGTTTTTGTCGTGTCTGTGACTCTAGGGTTGACAGGAGGTCCAGGTACATCTACAATCAATGAGATATAATATATGAACATCTGTGCCAAATTTTATGTTTATTAGGAGGTAAATATTTATTATGCTTACCTGCAACAAGCTTGGTCCTCACAGGCAAAGAAGGTTCGCTTGGCTCTCCAAAACCTGCCTTATTCTCAGCAGCAACTCTAAATTCATATTCAACTCCCTCTTTGAGCCCTTTTACTTCAAAATGGAGGTCAGCAATTGCTTTCTTTGTTGCTCGTGTCCATCTCATGCCCGTCTTTTCCTTTTTCTCAACCATGTAGCCTATTATGTCACTCCCTCCATCCTCAGCTGGTCTTTTCCATGTAATGGTAACAGAATTTCCATCAACATTTTCAACCTCTGGTTTAGCTGGTGGGCCTGGCGGACCTGAAATAAGCAATATCTCTATTTAGAATTTTATTACATATACATATCCAGCTGTACAAAATCATCCGCAAAAGAGAAAAAGAAAAATAATGACATTTTAACACATACCATAGCTATCAACCATTTTCACTGGTTCAGAATGCGAAGGATCACCAGCTCCCGAATTGTTGACAGCAGAAACACGAAAGACGTACTCATTTCCCTGGATAAGCTTATTGGCTACAAAGTGGCAGTCAATAACCTTTTCAGCAAGAATGGTCCAAAGAAGACGGCTTGTTTCTCTTTTCTCCAATGTGTAGTACTTAATTGGAGATCCACCATCCTCATGAGGTGGCGTCCATGTCAAAGTGACCTTCTCAGATGAAATTCCACTTGCTTCCACAGGACCTGGGGGTCCAGGAACATCTAAAACTGTCACTTTCACATTCTCTTCTTTGACACCAAATGGGTTGCTTGCTGTAATTGTGTACTCTCCTGATTCCTTTCTACTTGCATACTTGATAGAAAGCGTAGAAGAAGAAGGAGTAGTTTCTATTTGACACACATCAGAGGGCTTGAAATACTTTCCTCCCTTTGACCACATAGAGGTTGGTTGAGGTTTGCCCAGAATGCTTGTTGCTGTAATGACAATTGTATCACCAGCTCTGACAGTAAGCCCTTCTTTAACTGTTGGATCAATTACAATGGTTGGCGCCGCTGCAAAAGAAAAATTATATAAAGTTTAATTATGAAATTAAATACTGAAGTAAAAATTAAATGGAACACCAATAACTCGAGATAGATACACTGAAGATAATAATTGAGTCTTACCATATTCATCCATGCACACAATGGTATCAGTTTGTTCCGAGGGTGGACTTAGTGCACCAGCTGCATTCTTTGCTCTAATTCTAAATTCATACTTGCAACCCTCCTGCAAGTCAGTTACAGTATATGCGCAATCAACAACATTCACTGTGTTAGCCTTCACCCAGACCTTAGCTGGGAGATCACGTCTCTCAACAATATATCCTGTGAGCCTGTGTCCACCATCATATTGAGGTTCGGTCCATTGAAGTGTTACAGTGCTTCTTGTGATGCTAATCACATCAGGTTTGCCAGGTGCATCTATAATGAGAAAAAAAAAAAAAATCAAGCAAATTATTAAAAATAAACCTACATACCCCACTACTGGGGTGATGAGTGATGAGGCTCAGACCATTAAAATAAACTTTACTTACCAATTGGATCCAAGGCAACCATTGCTTCAGTTGGGAGGCTTGGCCTACCAACACCTGCCAAATTTATTGCCATAACTCTAAACTCATACTCTAGTCCCTCAGTTAGACCTTTCACTTTGAAATCCCTCATCTTCAATGCAGCTGGGCTGGCTCTTTTCCACAACATGCTATTTCTTTCTTTGAATTCAATATGGTAACCTGTAACAAAAAATGCAGGGTTGATCTATAATATTGATTTTGTTTATTATGTATATGTAATTTTGAATATTAATATTGTTATAATATTATTGTATTGGGTTGTATTGTTATTGTTATTAAATATTATATTTATGTACCTGTAATTGGTGAGCCACCAGTTTTTCTTGGATCAGACCATGCAAGGGTTGCTGAATCATGACGCATACTCATGACTTGTGGTGGAGGAGGTGAATCTGGTACATCTGATGGTAGATTTTAAAGGAGAAAGTGAGATTTTACACAATGCAATATTACTTACTATATTTAAATTATATTAAAAACATATCTAAAATCCACTCACTAAATGGATGCTTGGCAATCATAGGGTCAGATTTGAGGCCCTCACCAATTCCATATTTGTTTTCTGCACTAATTCTAAAGATATACTCAGTTCCCTCATGAAGACCCATCACTCTGAAACTGTTTGTGTCGACCGCTGAAGACACTATGACCCACATGTTAGTAATGGAATCACGTTTCTCAAGAATGTAGTTGGTGACTTCGGATCCTCCATCATCTTTGGGAACACCCCATTTTAAGGTTGCACCATCTGCAGTCACTTCCTTGAACTTGACCGGTCCAGTTGGAATTCCTGGTTTGCCAACAACTCTGATAAAAATCGTGGACTCTTTTGTTCCAGCAATGTTGCGTAGAGTGATGGTGTATTTTGAGGCATCAGTCCTTTGGCAGTCACGAATCAAGAGAGTTGTATTTACAGCTGTAGACTCTACACAAACTCGGCCTGTGTCTGTGAGATTTTCCTCTTCTCCCTTCTTCCATGTGACTACAGGGGCAGGTTTTCCCATGATAGGTATTTTGAGGCGAACATTGCTTCCTTCTTTAGCAATGTAGTTCAAATTTGGCAACTCTCTCAGGTCACAGCTTGGAAGAACTGTAACATTATAGACAGTAATAAACAGCACATTCCAAATACAATATCAGGTAGGAACACAAATGTCATTTTTATATAAATAACACATTTATAATCTCACCATGGACATCCTTTGCAACCACAGAGA
Organism: Ambastaia sidthimunki; assembly: GCA_036877625.1. Taxonomy (NCBI): domain Eukaryota; kingdom Metazoa; phylum Chordata; class Actinopteri; order Cypriniformes; family Botiidae; genus Ambastaia; species Ambastaia sidthimunki. Next base: position 58,994 of record JAZGTK010000216.1, read on the forward strand.
GTTCCTTCACAGGGCCATCACCGGAATCATTTATTGCTTTTGCTCTGTATTTGTATTCCCTTCCTTCAATAAGATCCTTTGCACTATATTGCATGTTCTTAGATCTAAGAAGCTCCTTCCATTTATCTTCACCATTAAGGACCTCAAGCACATATGCAATGATGCGGCTACCTCCATCACTAATAGGTTTTTTCCAGGAAAGGGTACAAGAATCCTTGGTTACCAGTAAGGTCTTAAAATCCATAACTGGTCCAGGTTGTTCTGGAAAGCATTATTGATTATTGAATTTATTAAATATTAGATAAACACCAATTTGTTATATAATATAGTGTGAATTATGGTGATGTAATACAGGATGAGGTGATTTTTTTACTCACCAGTTGCTCTAACAGCATCTGCAGTTTCACATGCCTCACCAATACCGTATTCATTCTGAGCCAGAACACGGAAGCAGTAGGACCTACCCGCTTCCAAACCCTCAATCCTAAAAGACGTTTTGGTACAAGTGGATGAAACTGTTGACCATGCTTTCCTTTCTGCATCTCGTTTTTCAACAATGTAACCTTTAATCTCACTTCCACCATCAATTAGAGGTGCATCCCACAGGATAGAGGCACTGTCTTTTGATGTCTCTTTTACCATTAGATTCAGTGGAGGTCCAGGAGTATCTGTTTAGTGTTATATTAGTTTTAATATACTTTATTTATTAAAAAATTATCAACTACAAGTCATATCTAAATAAATATACAACAAACAAACTTACCAAGGACCTTGACAATTATTGTGTACATCTTCATTCCGCTTACACTGTCAAGATTTAGTATGTATTTGCCTGCATCATATCGGTTTGCTCGCTCAACACAAACCATTGTATCATGGTCTGTGGTCTTGATTACGATTCCTTGTCTGTCCTTAATGTTGGTGTTCATCTTGGCCCAGGTGACCCTGGGGATTGGCCGACCCTTGATTTTGGCGTGCAGTTTCATTTTGCTGCCAGCCATTAGCACCAAAGTTTCCTTCAGTTCTGCGTCAAGCTCAGCTTCTGGAGCAACTGGAATGAAAATAATTTACCAAATAAATAATGCATGTAATGTAAAATAATATAATATTGTAATATGTTTTTCACGCCATGGTTAAAAATGGATATTATACATAAAATACAATTAATGGGTTTAAAGTGTACCGAAAACATCCTTGGCAACATGTTTATCAGGAACTTCACAAGGCTGGCTGAATCCAACTTTGTTTACAGCAGTAACACGAAGTTGGTATTCAGAGTTCTCCAGGAGACCAGTGACAACATAATGTGTATCCTGAAGGTTCTTTGGTACATTGCATCTTATCCAGTCTGTTGCATTAGTTCTCTTGCATTCAACAAGGTATCCCAAAATTTCACTTCCGCCATCACTAGCAGGCTTAGTCCAAGATAAACTAATGGTACTGTTGGTGGTATCTTTGACCTTGGGATATATTGGTGGGCCTGGAGGATCTGCAAGAAAGAGAACATATAGCACAGGTTAAGAGGTTATGATAAATCCTCTTATGTATACACTAATATAATATTGTGAATGGCTTCAAATACTTACACAAAGGATCAAGGGCAGCGGCAGCATTAGATGGTTCACTGGGTTTGCCAGGACCAGCTTTATTGATAGCAATAACCCTAAACTCATACTGAGCTCCCTCAGAGAGCCCCCCAACCTCAAGTGTTCTCTCCAGTAAAGGTTTTCTGTTGAGTTTTGTCCAGTTGATTTCCTTGGTCTCACGTTTCTCCACCATATATCCAATGACAGGGGACTTTCCATCATCACATGGTTCCTTCCAGCTTACAGTCATATGCTCCTTTGTGATGTTTGTAATGACTGGTGGGTCACATGCTCCAGGAACAGCTAAAAATGACAAGAAGTATATTACACATGGAAACACTATATCCTAAGAAATAAAATACAAAAAACATAAAGGTCTTACTGAAGGGATTTCTTGCAACAACAGGATCTGATACTATGCCATTGCCAGCACCATAGCGGTTCTCAGCACGGACGCAGAACTGATATTCACGCCCCTCAATCAGTCTCTCTACTAAACATTCAGCGGCATCACCACTGATTTTAGCAGAGACCTGGGCCCAGTTAGCTCTGCTTGTTTCTCGTTTATCAACAACATAATTTGTAATTGGAGAACCACCGTCTGAAAGTGGAGCTGTCCAGCTCAACTTTACTCGATCTGAAAGGACCTCATCAAGTTTGATAGAGACTGGTGGCCCAGGTATATCTGTTTATTTAAAAAGTAATATTATTAGTACTGTTATTTATTAAAAAAAACAGTGAAGTTATTAAGTTAATTTATATATAAAATCTAATAAACACTTTTTTTTGAGCCAAAGGATTAAAAAAAACCTTCATGTAAATTTACTCACCCAGCACTTTGAGTTGTATTTCTGCAGTTGCAGAACCACTTGCATTTTCTGCAAGAATTCCATAGTTTCCAGTATTAAGTTTGGTAACTGCATCAAGGCTCAGAGTAAAGAGGTGTCTCTTTTGAGACATCTTTAGCTCTTTATCAGCTTTCAGCACGTCTCCGTTTTTGTTCCATGTAACCTTGGGCATTGGTTTACCAAAAACTTCAGCCTCAAGACAAACATCTGATCCAGCTTTTACTGGCAACATCTTCTTCATCTGTATGGAAAGCTCTATTCTTGGAGGTACTGCAGACAAGCAAAAATTACAAAATCAGTCAACAAACAGTAAATTGTTACCTAGCCTTTTAGATAAAGGGCAAATCAATCACAAAAAACAACATATATGCATGCTTACCATTCTCTGCAGACACCAGTATGGGATCAGTAACTTCAGATGGCCTGCTAATGTTAACAGCAGTCTTGGCAATTACCCTAAACTGGTACTTGGCACCCTCTTCTAGCCCAGTTGCAGTGTACTCCTCACGGGGCACATTTTGACTGCTTGTGTTGCAACGCACCCAAGTGTCCTCTGGAAGCTTTAAAGCCTCAACATAGTATCCAATTATCTTGCTTCCACCATCGTTCTTGGGTTTGGTCCAAACCAGCATTACTGTGTTCTTAGTCACATCAAGCACCTCTGGTTTTCCAGGAGCATCTTGTATTTAAAATAATAATTAAAAAACAAAATTATGCAAATATTTATTTTTTATAAAAAATGTATGTTATTTGACATGCACATACCAACAGGTGTTCTTGCTGTGACAAAATCTGTTTTCTTGCTTGGTTTACCCTGTCCAGCTCGGTTTATAGCAGAAACTCTGAAAGTGTATTCCAAACCTTCAATTATGCCGGCACAAGGATATTCAGTTGTGCGAACAACAGAATCATTAGCCTTAACCCAAAGAAGACTGTTCCTCTCTTTGCGTTCAATGTAGTATCCAGTAACTGGACTGCCACCGTCTGACTCGGGCCTATCCCAAGCCACAAACATGCAGTCTTTGTTTACTTTGGTAATGCGGCAGTTGAGAGGTTCACCAGGAACATCTAAAAAGAATTAAATTGTTAAAGTCAGTATTATATAGGCATCACCAATTTTATCATGCAGTATAATTCAAATGCTGAAAAACAGTGCTCACAGAATTTAGGTGCTTGTAATTTAACTTACCAAAGGGGAACTTAGCTACCATCCTCTCAGATGTAAGGGGGTCTGAAATACCAAATCTGTTCTCAGAACGAACACGGAAGATGTATTCTTTTCCAGGAATAAGCTTTCCGATTCTGCAGCCAGTTTTTCCACAGCTGGATTGAGCAGTTACCCAGTCTCCCCTGCTTACATCACACTTCTCAACCACATAATTAGTGATATTGCTACCACCATCTTCAAGTGGTTTGTTCCAAGAGAGTGTGCAGGCATCAGAATCAATGTCACTGATCTCAAATGGTGGCTCAGGTGGTCCAGGAATATCTGTAAAATAATAATGTTTGTTGAAAAATAAATAACATGTCCATATACCTTCGTATTGTCAAAGGTGTTACTGTCAAAAATGATAAATTCTAACCTCTGATGATAATTTTCAAAATCTGGTCAACTTTGCCAGAGCTGTTCTCGGCAACAAGGCTGTATTGACCACTGTCATGTCTTGAAACATCTTTGACAATGAGCACACACATGTTCTGAGATTTATGCACAGCAAGACGGCTAGATGGGACTACATTATCTTCTCCCCGTTTCCATTGGCATGTAGGCGCTGGCTTTCCAGACACAAGAGCCTCAACTCTCAGTTTTGCCCCTGCCTTTGCAGTGACAAGCTCAGGCATAATGATCTTGGGCTCCACTAAGAGAAAAAAACTTTTTTAGTTGTAATCTTAATTTAAATGAAGCTTGATTAATGTATGTTTATTTTATTTTGTGTTGAACTCACTCATCTGTTCCTTGATCTCATAAGCTTCTCTAGTCTCTGTGGGAAGACTGGATCCCATAGAATTTCTTGCTGCCACTCTGAAGCGATATCTTCTTCCCTCTTTCAGTCCAGCAATAGAGATGCTCAAACCTTTGACAACAGTATATGGTGTCCATTCCTCCTTCTTCTCCTCTTCCTCAACCTCAGGTTCAGGTGGAGCTGGAGCCACAGGCTCTACAACAGGTGCAGCCTCACCCTCACCCTCCACCTTTACTGGTTCCTTGGGCAGTTTAGGCATTGGAAGCTCAAGATAATCAATAATATAACCGTCAATTTTAGCCCCACCATCTCGCAGTGGTTTTACCCAACCTACAGTTGCACTGTTCTTAGTAATCTCCAAAACATCAACCTTTTGTGGTGGATCAGGTTTGCCTTTAGGGAAGAGACAAAATAGTTTTCATCATAAATCCCACTCAACAGTGACATTTTACAAACTTCATATATATTGCTCTCTCTATAAATGCACTTACTGACAGGATCAGAGGCCAAATAGGATTTTGGTGTAACTCTTGGAACTCCAGGACCATACTCGTTTACAGCTATTACCCTAAAGTAATACTCTGTTCCTGGTACAAGATTACTAACTTTAAATGTGGTATTTTCAACATTAGTTTTCACTGTTCCCCAAGTCTTACGATCGATCTCTCGCTTCTCAACAATATAATGGGTGACGTTGCTGCCACCATCATTGTCAGGTGGGGACCATGTGAGGTTGCAAGATGACATTGTGATGTCAAGGGCCTCAAGACCAATAACAGGTCCAGGTGTATCTGTTGAAAAAATTACATATAAATGACATTTTTAAATGAAACGTTTAATAGAATAGTTATTTACATTGACCAATGCATTTTATATCACAAAACAGAGCTTGCTTACCAAGTACTTTGACATTCACAAACACTGCCTTTTCCCCAGCTGGACTGGATACAGTCAATGAATATTTGCCTGAATCATCGCGGGTAGTTTCAGAAATAACAAGGAACGTCATGGTGTCAATGAGATCCACATGGCCTTTCTGGACAACATTATCAATTCCCATTCTCCTCCATAAGACCTTGGGAGGAGGTCTGCCTCTGATTGTTGCAACTAATCTTATTGGGCATCCAGCCCTAACAGTCAAACCCTTCTTTAGTTCTGCATCCAAAACAATGTCAGGAGCCTCTGTTGGTTAGGAAAAAGAAGATGCAGAAATTAGAAAAGAATGTTTCTGGAATGTTCATAAAATATGAACATGAAATATGAACATGAACATTTTGTTTAAGTAAACTCACCCAAGACTTCTCTTGGTGACACAGCTTCCTGAAGATTAGTTGGTTGACTTAAGCCAATCTGGTTTTGGGCAGAAACACGGAATTCATATTCAAGCTTCTCATCCAGACTTGAGACTGTGAATTCTGTTCCAATCAGCTGGGCAGCAACATTGCACCTCTTCCAGCCATCATCACCCTTTTTGCCTGTGCCCTTGACTCTCAGCTCAACTACATATCCAATAAGAGGAGCTCCTCCATCATATGTTGGCTTTGTCCATGAAAGAGTAATTGATGTCTTTGAGCTGTCAGCCACCTTTAAGTTACCAACTGGACCAGGAGGCTCTGTAAATAGGTAGATAAACATATAGACAAAATATTTTGTCAAATGTCATTAAAAAAAATAAAAATATTACAGTGAAAGATTGGACATACCAACTGGATCTCTAGCAGTGAGCGATCTAGATGGCTTGCTTGCATCGCCAACTCCAATTTCATTCTCAGCCTTAACACGGAACTGGTAATCATGATTAGGCAATAACCCTGTAACAGTCGTCTGTGTTCCTGCAATTGGGGACTTGGTAACTGGTGCCCACCGAATGGCATGCTCTTCTTTCTTCTCAAGAATATAACCAGTAATGGGCTTTCCACCATCATTATCAGGAGAGCACCACACAACAACCATTTCATCTTTTGTAATTTTGGTCACTTCTGGAGTATCTGGTGCACCTGGTCTGCTGAACTGGGTCCTTGCAACAAAGGACTCTGTTTCAACAGCTGGGCCAGCCCCCATCTTGTTCTCAGCTCTCACTCTGAATTTATATTCATTTCCTTCAATCAGGCGAGTAACTTTAGCGGAGTTTGTTATAACAGCTGATGAATGAATTGACCATACCCCTCTCTTTGTCTCACATTTCTCTATGATGTAGTTATAGATCTCACATCCGCCATCATCCTCTGGTATCTCCCATGTAAGCTTGCATCTGTCCACAGAAATGTCTGAGACCTTCAGGTCTCTAATAGGACCTGGTCTGTCAAGAACATTTACCTTGGCCTCGGCAGAACACGTTCCAGCAGCATTTGTTGCAGTAATTATGTATTTTCCAGTATCTCCACGTTTTGAGTTTGTGAGCAGCAATTTTGTGAAGTTTGTGGCAATTTCAACTTGCACTCTAGGGTTTTTGTTGATATCACCAGTGTAATTTTCTTTAGACCATTTTATTTCAGGCTGAGGTTTACCTTTAACATCTGCCTCAATTGGAATGGCCTCTCCAGCTTTAACAACAAGAGTTCCCACCAGCTTGACTTTGAGCTCTGGCTGTACAAGTTCCTCCTTTACAAGAACTTCAGCAGTTGTCACCCAGTTACTTTCTCCAGCCTCATTCTTTGTTTGAACTCTGAATTGATAAATTTGGTTCTCAATACATCTGTCAGCCATGAAATATGTTTCCTTTATAGCACCTTTGTGCAGCCTTTCCCACTCATCTGCTTCTTTAGGTTTCTTTTCAATATGGTAAGCAAGGTTACGACTACCACCATCATATTCTGGCTTCTTCCATTTGAGGAAGACAAATGTCTTCCCAATTTCAGTAATTTGGAAGTTTTCTGGCTCACCAGGTTTCTCTACAGGATCAACAGCAAGGATTGGCGTTTTTGTTTCTGTTGGAGGACCAGCACCAATTTTATTCTCAGCACTTACACGGAAGAAATATTCACAATTCTCAAGAAGTGGTGCTTTGACAAGTCGTTTGGTGCAGTCAGACGTAACAATTGTCCAACCCCTTTGACTAGGTTGTCGACACTCAATGATATAATTAGTAATTTCAGTGCCACCATTGTCCTCTGGATTTTCCCAAGATACCATGCAGGAGTCTTTAGTTACATATGCAACCTTCAAATTCTGACAAGCTCCAGGAGTATCAAGCACATTGACAATAATTGTAGCTTGTGCTTGGCCACTGCTGTTCTTTGCTTGAATTGCATATTTTCCATAATCTGCTCTCATAGCATCCTGAATGACCAGCTCTGCAAGAGGGAAGTTATTGTTCATCTCAGTACGCTTATCTCTGCCCAAAACTCTGGCATCTTTAGTCCAAGTGATTTCAGGATCAGGCCTGCCCTTAACACGGGTCACAAGGTTGATGATTTGCCCTGCTCTAACTGTAAGAAGGTCACGGCAAGCAACATCAACAGTTACTTCAGGGGGAACAAGAATGTCCTTTGCAAGCACAGTTTCTGTGAGTTCTCTTGGATCACCATCTCCAACCTTGTTAGAGGCTCTAATGCGGAATCTGTACTCTATGCCTTCACTAAGTCCAGGCACTCTAAATGCACAAAACTTAATAAGCTCTTTATTTATTTTTTCCCACTGTGCAGAACCTGATTTTTGGCATTCAACAACATAGCCTAGGATGGGGCTGCCTCCATCTCTGGAAGGTTTGGTCCATACCAGATCTGCATATGATTTGCTCCAGTCCTTCAGCTTAATGTTACTTGGAGGCCCTGGAGGAGTAATAGGCCGTTTTGCTTTAACTGAGTCTGATGGATATGATGGTTCACTTACACCAGCAACGTTTTCAGCAAAGACTCTGAATTCATAGCTATTGCCCTCAAAAAGACCACAGACCCTATATCTTATATCCAAGACTGGTGTTTTATTGACACGAATCCATTTGCCAGTCATCTCCCTACGCTCAACAATGTATCCACTTACAGGGCTTCCACCATCAGTTTCTGGTTCAGTCCATGAAATTGTTACAGCATTCTCTGTTATATCAGAACATGTTGGTTGGCCAGGAGGACCTGGTGGATCAAACATATGCTTAGCAATAGTGGGAGGACTTTCAAGGGCAGCACCAATGCCAATCTTGTTTTCAGCACGTATGCGCACAACATATTCACGGCCCTTCTCCAAACGTGGGACTTTGGCCTTTGTACTGGTGCTTCCAGAACTCACAACAGACCATGGCTCCCAAGGCTTCTTCACATCCTTCTTCTCTACAACATAGCTCATCAAAGGTGTACCACCATCATCTTTGGGTGTGCGCCACTGGATTACCATATGATCAGGGGTAACCTCAAGTATATTTACTGGACCAACTGGAGCAGATGGAACATCAAGAACAGTGACATGTAGAGCAACTGACTTGCTTCCAGCAGGGTTTTCCACAGTAAGAATGTACTCTCCACTGTCAGTCCTAACACACTCACTAATACTCAAGACAGTGGAGTTTCCTTCAGTATTGATCTTAAATTTGCCCTCAGTCTTAAGCTCATTTCCATCACTTTGCCACTTGGGTGTTGGAGTTGGGATTCCATGCATAATTGCTGGAAGAACAATTGTGGTGCCAGCCTTCACAACGAGACCCTCAATAAGTTTCACATCAAGTTCAATAGTTGGAGCCACTGAAAAGAAAAACAAAATAGGAAATGTAATTTTTATAACTGTTTTCATTGAGAAAATAATAATTTAATTCAATGTACTGTAAGTCTTACCTGTTTTTTCCTGGCAAGTAATTGGTACACTGGTGTCTGGTCGGCTAATTCCGATTGCATTTTGTGATTTTACACGGAATCTGTAGGTTTTGCCCTCCACAAGTCCAGTGACATGGCATTGAGGATTGCTCACAGTTTTGAAGCTGACCCAATCAGTAGCACCATCCTCTTGATATTCAACAATAAATCCAGTTATCTCGCTTCCACCTGTGCGATCAGGCCACTCCCATTGGAGCCATACTTCAGTTTTTTCTGCATCCACATGATGCAGATTCTTGGGTGGACCAGGAGGATCTTTAGGTAATAATACACAAATTAATTACAGAAGAAACAAGTTGTAAAATAGCCAAATATCTAAAAATATATTACATTTAACACTTACAAAGAGGATCAACTGCCTTGATGGGTTTCGTGGTTTCAACAAATGCACTCCTGCCAAACTGATTTTCAGCTGCCACTCTAAAGAGATACTGGATTCCATCCATTAGATATTGAGCCATAAGACTAAGCTTCTTAGATGCAGCACAAACTGGAACCCAGTTCTCAGAAGCTACATCTTTCTTTTGCACAACATAGTGGGAGATAACAGCACCACCATCATCTAGAGGCTTTTGCCATGTCAGGTAAGCTGATTCACTTGTGATCTCTGAGACATTAAGATTTCGCGGAGGTCCAGGTTTATCTGAATCGAAAACAAAAAAGTAATTAGAGGACCACAATAGGTATTGCTTTAATTATACATCATTCCTGGAATATTAAGGTTTGTATGGTGTAAAACATACCAAGAGTAAGAACAGTGCAGGTAGCAGATTTCGTTCCAGCTGCATTCTGAATAGTGATGGTATAATTGCCACAGTCAGCACGAGTACACTTCTTAATGTGAAGTTTGCTTCCACTTGCTGTGACTTCAATGAGACAATGAGCAGGAACTTCACCATCATTCTTTTTCCACGAGACGGTGGGAATTGGCATGCCCTTAATTTTAGCACTGAGTGTAATATCTGTTCCAACCATTGCAAGGTGGTCGCGTGCCATGTTAGCATCTAGCAGCAACTCTGGCTCCTCTGCATGACAATTATGACAGTAATTAAAAATATAGAAATATGCATCATTTTTAAAACATATTTGATTTATGTAGCAAATTTACTTCTAGAAATTCAACAAAGCAGTTATATTAAAACATGTTTTATGTTTACAGCTACTGTTCAATACCAATGGATTTTGTGAAATTGTAAACAAAAGAAAAAAAAATTACCAAGTCTGTCATGAACTTTCACTGGCTCCTTCACATAAGCAGGCTCAGATTTTCCAGCTGCATTCACAGCCATTATTCTGAATCTAAACTCTTCACCTTCTGGCAGTTTTGTTACAACAAAGTTGGTGTCGGGGCATGATTCAGGAGTTTCATTTGCCGGGATCCATTCAATTGCACCAGGCTTCTGATACTCAATTAAGTAACCGAAGATTTTGCCTTTACCGTCATGCCGAGGAACACGCCATGAAAGACTCACTGAATCTTTAGTCTTGTCAACAGCCTCAGGCAAAACAGGTGGGCTTGGTTGAACTGTTAAAAGATATATTAATATTAGTGAGGCAAATTCATCAGGGTCTAAAATGGTCAATAGTACTACCTTGTGATTTGCATTAAGCAATAGAAAGACTTACCAATGGGATCCTTAGCAAGAATAGGCTTTGATGGAGGGCTAGGATCTCCAATGCCAAGTTCATTCTCTGCCATTACACGGAATTCATATTCACAGCCTTCAACGAGGTCTTGTACCCTATACTGGGTAGCAGGGTAGATTGGATCTCTGGTTGCACGGGACCATCTCTTAGATGAGGGCTCCTTTCTTTCCAATATATAGTTAGTTATAGGCTTTCCACCATCGCGAGGACGGTTCCAAATCACCAGTGCAGAGTCATGGAAGACATCTTTTATAATAGGTTGCTCTGGTGCCTCAGGTACCCCTGTAATGATGTGACAGCACAGCAAATTTAGAAGAAAATTAAACATTTTTCCAGCATAAGTGTTCAACAAGTGTTTTTCCTGTGTTTTTACATACTAAATAGATCTTTAGCTTTCATCTCCTCTGACTCCAGTGGGTCACTTATGCCATACATGTTCTCAGCACTAATTCTCATAATGTATTCACGTCCCTCTACAAGCTTAGGAACTTTGCAAGTGGTTTTTGTTGTGGCAGATGTTACAGTTGTCCACATGTCCCTGTTTACATCTCTCTTCTCAATGACGTAGTTAGAAATTTCACATCCTCCATCATCAAGAGGTGGCTTCCAGGAAATGACCATGTGATCTCTGTGAACATCCTCAAAGACCACTGGGCCCTCTGGAGGCAATGGTCGGTCTAAAAAAAAACACAAAAAAACACACAAAATATCCATGCATGTCAGACTAAAACAGTATATTTTGAAGGTCAGTAAACATTCTGGTAATGTTCTGAATGTTAATGAGTGACAGAGTGAAAAACTTACCAACAACTGTAACATTACAAATACCCCTACGAGCACCAGTGCAGTTTTCAACTGTCACACAGTATTTGCCACTGTGTTCACGCTGAGCTTTAATAATACCCAGGCACATTGTGGTAAGTGTATTTTTGAATTGGATGTGGTTGTCTGCTTTCAATTCATTGTCATCTCTTGACCAGGTGACAGATGGAGCTGGTTTTCCAGTATAGCGTCCCACAAGTGCAAAACTTTCACCAACACGCACAATAACCTTGTCACGGAAGTCCAGTTCAATTGTTGGGGGCTCTAAAATTGGATAACATGATTCATAAGAGACTAAATACAGCTAATCACCAGTCACCCATAGGTTTATTTACATAAACTGTTAAAATTTATGTTGATTGTCATAATCGAAAAGGTCATGGACTCAAGATTTAACATTTAATCTATATTTATTCATAATAAAACAACAATTAATAATGTGGCAAAAGTGAACAAAGCATGTCAAATCAAAAGGCCTCCTACATTCTTTGAAAGGGCTTAATAATAATAATAAAAGAAAACTTCACTCACCAAGTTCATCTTTACATGTAATTGCCTTAGTGGAGAAGGATGGCTTGCCCTGACCAATTTCATTCACTGCACTGACACGTAATTCATAGCTGTCACCTTCACGGAGACCGTCATACGTGAATCGCCGATCCATCAACTTGTCTTTGGTCAGTCTGACAAACTTGTCTTTTCCAATCATGCGAGCCTCAAGGACATAGGATGTTACCTCAGATCCTCCATCATACTTTGGTGGTTTCCACGTTATACTTATATAGTCTTTAGTAACAGCAGTCACCTCAAGGTCTTCTGGACGGTCTGGGACAGCTAGTCAAGCAAGTCAATAGTTATTATAGTTGCTAAATATTTTATGGCTACTCAGTTGTAGTATAACGCTATTTTCAAGTCAAATAGAAACAAACGAATAGACAACAAACTTACTGATAGGATCTCTGATCACAATTTCACATGCTGTTTGACGGAACGGACCTACTCCAATTGAATTTTCAGCTGCAACTCTAAAGAAGTATGCCTTTTTTAGCACCAGGTTATTTACTATAGCATTTTGTCTTCCAGCTGTGTAGGAGCAAGCTGTCCAAGCTTTGCGCTCAGCTTCACGCTTCTCAATAACATAGTTCGAGATAGCAGATCCGCCATCATCCTCAGGGAAATACCAGTTCAACTTGCATGATTCACTTGTAAGATTCTCTGCACTGAAAGGTGCCCCCACTGGACCAGGGATATCTGCAGAAGAGACATAACATAAGAATCTGTATCACCTGCTTAGGACTTCAAAGTAATATATAGGTCACTTGTATTATTTGATAATACTCACCAAGTACATCAACAATAACAGATCTCTTCACCTCCCCACCCTCATTTTTGGCTGTTATTGTATAAACACCTTGTTGCTTCCTAGTGCAGTCCTTGATTACCAATGAGCAGCTGATGGAAGTGGTTTCAATAACAGCTTCTGCTGGGATAGGACCTTGATCTCTGTTCCATGTGATCACAGGTGGAGGTTGGCCTGACACATAGGCCAGGATACGAATTACACCTCCAGCATGAATAACCATTCTTTCTTTTACAGAGATGTCCAGCTCAAGCACTGGGAGAACTGAAACAACAAAATAAGTGTTTTTTTTCCGATCATATGGTCAAAGAGTTTTTACAAGGAAATTATTAGGAAAACTACACCAAGAACCATTGAGACTTACTTATGCGGTCCTTCATTTCGAGAGCATCTGCAATTTCACCTGGTTCACTTAGACCAGCAGCATTAAATGCCACAACTCTAAACTTATAAAATGCATTCGGTTTCAGTCCAGTAACCACAAATTTGGTTCCTCTAACCTCCTTATCTTTAGCCTGAAACAGAAGGAAGATACATTTATAAATCTAGTGTATAAAAAAAGACAATATAAACATTCTGGCAGTATACATAATGCTTAAACAAACCTTAACCCACGCTTCTGTACCCTCTTCTTTGTATTCAACAAAGTAACCTATTATCTTAGAACCTCCATCCTTCAGAGGTGGAATCCATTCCAAATCTGCAGTAGATTTAGTCCAATCCGTAACTTTGGGGGCAGGGGGAGAAGGAGGAGCTACAAGAAAACAGATTTGTCATAGTGTGAGACGCCACCACTGTAAAAAACATGCCATTGATTCACAAACTGTATTACTTTCCTACCTATTGGATCTCTGGCAAATGTTGGGTCAGTTGGCTCGCTTGGAGGTCCACAACCTGCTGCGTTTATTGCAGTTACACGGAAAAGATATTCAGATCCCTCAATAAGTCCTGTGACAGTGTGAGATACACCAAGTGGCATGGGCCTGATTGGATCACGAGTTACTCTGTTCCAGCGTTTAGATGTTGTTTCTTTGCGTTCAAGCCAGTAGCCTGTAATAGGAGAACCTCCATCTGTGTCTGGCTCCTCCCAGTTCACAGTAATGGAGTCTAATTTGATGCTAGAAATTGTGGGCTTTTCACACTGGCCAGGAGGCACTGCAAAAAAAGATGGCAAACAAAATTATTTGTTATTAGGTAAAATAAATGCAAAAATGTTACTAAATCATTCTAAATGAACTTCAAATACCATGTGAATGAGTACTTACAGAACACATCTCTGGCTACTTCAGGTTCACTGTCAAGAGGATCACCAACACCATATTTGTTCTGAGCCCTAATTCTGAAAATATACTCATGGCCAGGCATTAGACCCTCAATCGTGTATATTCGCTCTTTGGGTTCAGTAGTGACAGGAATCCAAGTTTTCCTGTTGGCAACACGTCTCTCAATAGTGTAGTTTGTAATTTTGGATCCACCATCATCCTTAGGAGGCAGCCATGAGAGTGTTATTTGTTCAGCACGAATTTCCTCAAACTTGATGGGTGCAGAAGGAGGTCCAGGACGTCCTAATTGAAAAACAGTTTTATTGTGTTTATTTTAATGACTACAACAACATCTTCTTTTAAGCCTTTAGAGAGAGAGAAATTGTTGTTGTAATTTACCTAGAACATTAAGCCTCATTTCCTTGGAAACTGTACCAAGACTGTTGCTAGCAGTAAGAGTGTAGAGGCTAGTATCTGAGCGTTTGCCTTGTTGGATCAGCAGTGTACAGCTATCATCAGTCACAAGCTTGTTGATGTGCTCATCATACTCAATATCAACCTTGTTTTCACCCTTGTGGGGTGGAGCCTTCTGCCATGTGAGTGTTGGGAATGGACAGCCCTTAATCTTGGCAACAATATGGATATCTGTGCCCTGTTCAACCTCCATGAATTCAGGAAGTTCAATGAAAGGTGCCCCTAATAGTTAAAAAGAGGAAGATAAATTGAAACACCATACAAACACACACAAAGACATTTAGTAAATTTGTGATGTTTGTGCAGCATTGTACGTACTGGTCTGGTCCTTAACAACAATGGGTCCTGCTGTGGAGGATGGTCTGCTTGCACCAGCCTCGTTCACAGCCTTGACACGGAATTCATATTCAGCACCCTGATGGAGGTCCTCCACTTTGAAAGTGGTGGTATCAATGTCACGGCGATTGCACTGTCTCCAGGACTCTTGCTGATTTCCGCTGCTATCCCACCAAAGACGTTCCACATTGTAGTGAGTCACAGGTGCTCCACCATCATTCCTTGGTGGCTTCCACGTAAGGGTCACAATGCCCTTGGAAACATCAATGATTTTGACTCTTGTGGGAGGGTCGGGGGGATCTGCAGCGTACAGTTTTTGGAAGAGTCAGGCTTAACTGTTTATGACATTTATAATGAATGGGTGATTAAAGTAAACTTACGGATAGGATCTCTGGCTCTAGTCCGTTGAATTGTCTCAATATGGGGTCCCAAACCAAAGCGATTCTCTGCTCGTATGCGAAACAAGTAATCTTGTCCCTCAATGAGGTCTGGGACAACAAAGGACTGAGTTGCGCAGGCTGGGTTGACCTTCGTCCAAGCCTTTCCTTCAACTGTCTTTTTTTCAATGAAGTAGCTCTTGATTCTGTCACCACCATCACAGTCCGGAGGTTTCCAAGTTAGCCTACATGTTCCACGTGTGATGTCACTCACTTTGAGGTCCTTGGGAGGTCCAGGCAAATCTAGACAAGAGCACGTCAGATATAATAAGAGCATGATATAACTGCATACTTGTTCTCTGTTTTCTGATGATACTGTAGTTTCAGGATTTTAAGGATTATGAATTTAATGAATGTGAATTTAATCCTACTTACCAAGAATGTTCACACGCACTTTAACAACTTTGGTACCAGCTTGGTTGTTGGCAGTGATGATGTATCGTCCAGAGTGGTTTAATTTACACTCAGGGATGGTTACTACTGATCTTGTATCAGTGGACGATATCTGTAAAATTCAAAGATTTAGTTAATTTATAATAATTAATAATTTAATTAATAATTTATGTATGGACTATTCTCCTACCTCTGAATCCTTTGGCAGATTGTGGCGCTCATTCTTTTTCTCTGCTGGAGCAGTTCCGTCAAAGTCCCACGTAACATTTGGATTAGGTCTGCCTGAGACGGTGACTGGAATCTTGATAGTTGTTCCAGCACGACAATTCAGAAGCTCATGAGCTGTAATCTCCAGGGTAATGATAGGGTCCTCTGTAAAATTTAAGGGACACCATTTTAAATTCACAGCTAAGGAAAACTGCATGTAATGCACACACGTAGGTGCTATGTATTATTCTACATATGTAGCATACTATTACAGCACGTAAAAGAAAAGTAAAACATACCCAGAATGTCCTGTACAATGACATCAGTAGTTCTGGGACTTGGCTCAGATTCACCAGCAGCATTAACAGCAACAATTCTGAACCTGCATTTTTTATTCTCTTTAAGCCCTGGCACAGTGTACGTGTTGGTGAGGATCAGCTTCTCTGGTGTATTTATTCTTCTCCACTCTAGTGAACCTTCATCTTGGACTTCAACAATGTAGCCCTTTACTGGACTACCTCCATCTTTTTCTGGTGGGGTCCAGGAAAGAGTCACGCTGCTTGTGGTTTTGTCTGTTACTACAGGTGCTGGTGGTTGACTTGGAGGACCTATAATTAACATTTAAGGATTTAAAGGTTTGCTCATTCAGAACTAGAACTCATAAAAGTATGGATTTGAAATGTTACTTACTTCTTGGATCAACGGCAAATACACACTCTGTTGCCTCACTTGGAGGTCCAACCCCAGCAGCATTTTGAGCCATCACACGGAACTGGTATTCTGCACCCTCAATAAGGTGGAGAACGTTGTATTCCAGACCCTTGACTGCTGGTTTGGTTACTGGAGCCCTGTTAACACGACTCCAGTATACAGCTCCCCTCTCTCGCTTTTCAAGCCAGTAGCCTTGAATTGTTGAGCCACCATTGTCTTTTGGAGGCTCCCAAGTTACCAACATGGATGTGCGTGTATGTCCAATAATTCTTGGCCTCTGGGGTGGGCCAGGAAGACCAAATGGATCTTTGAGCACAACTTTTTCTGATTCACAGCCATCACTAACTCCATACTTGTTCTCTGCTTTGATCTGGAACTGGTATGTACCATAGGCATCCAACTTGTACACCTTCAGAAGGAGGTTAAATAAACATTTAGAACATATATAGACATATATTGTAATTGTTATAAACAACAACTATAAATATTATTTATATATATATTTTTATTTATATTAACCCCATAACGTCTGTCAATGACACAGCATGTTAGCTGTTCCCAGTCAGACTTCTTTTTGCTGGCATCCCTCTTTTCAATAATGTAGTTAAGAAGTTCGCTTCCACCATTGTCCTCTGGAGCATCCCAGGTAAGGTAGCAAGACTCAGCTTTGATGTCAGAGACCACAATGTTACGTGGTGGCAATGGGCGATCTAAAGAAACAACAAGCAGTTATTCTATGTAGTTAAAAATTAAATCTGCTTTAAGTAAAAACTGAATCATAAGTAAGAGTCTTACCCAAAATATCAACTCTAATGGTGCGTTGACCTACTCCACGAACATTTGTGGCAGTCAACTTGTACATGCCTGTGTCTTGTCTTACAGTTTCAGGAATACCAATTTTGGTATGGATTGTTTGTCTGTTAATCTCCTCTGATTCCAAGGTCATTGTCTCTGTAGGTGCATCAATAACTACTCCATTCTTTGTCCATTCAAAGGTTGGCAAAGGCAGACCAAGAATTTCAGCAGGAATTTCAATGGCTGCTCCCTTCTTAACAACGATGGCATCACTCTTAAAGAATTTTAACCACTTAATAGTGGGAGAATCTAAAACAGAGGAAAAATAACCAACGTGAATGGTAAGGCATGACATGATATTTATTAACAAGGTGTATGCCTTTACAAGTTTTCCTAATTAGTTTCTATATGAAAGGGAATTATACATACGCTCATCATCCTGAATATGAACTTTAATTGATTTGGATGGTTCTCCATCACCAACTTCATTGACAGCTTTCACTCTGAAGTCATACGTCATGTTTTCAGACAAATTTTCCAGTGTGATGGTAAGATCTTTGCAGAGCTGGCGGTTGGCAACATCAAATTCAGTGGTGTCTTGTCTCATCTTTTCAACATAGTAGCCTCTGATTGGAGAACCGCCATCACTATGAGGAGGTAGCCAACTCAAAGTGATGGTGTTCTTGGTCCTTTCTGTGTAGTGCAGTTTCTCAGGGGCAGATGGAACTCCTGAAATTTGAAATTTAAATTGTTTAAAAGCTTGTATGAATATTAAAACAAGTAATAAAAAATTATAATAAGAACATAATTCAAGTAGGTAATTCTGTTACCTTTGGGATCCACTGCTAAAACAGGTCCAAGTTCAACAGGAGCACCAAGGCCAAACTTGTTCCTTGCAACTACACGGAACATGTATTCTTCGCCATCAAGAAGACCAATGATGTCACATTTGCAAGCAGCAACTTCCAAGGGTTGTCTGTAGATGTGCATTTTGGCATCCTTTCTCTCAACAACATAGCCCATGATGTCACTTCCACCATTATCGAGAGGATCTGACCAGCTAAGTGAAATCATCTTCTTGTTGACGTTAACTGTCTTAAGATCAACCACTGGTCCAGGAACATCTTTTGTACAAAAAAAAGTTCATAAGATGTTACTAATTCAGTATTAAAAACTGTTTTTGCGAATAAAGAAAACAAATTTAATCATTTAGTTTTTGAAGATTTTCAAGAATTTGCAACTTACCCATTACATCAACCTTAACAGAGGCTGACTTGGTTCCACTGGGGTTGGTACCGGTAATCTGGTATTGGCCATGGTCAGATCTCAAAGCATTTTTGATGCTTAAAATGCTGCTCTTTCCTTCTGTCTCAATAACTACACGTTCCTTGTCTGGCTCAGCATCATCCTTTGTCCACTTCAATTCTGGCAGAGGTCTTCCAGTTATGAAAGCAGGTAGACGTAGTGTTTCTCCAGCTCTAATGATGATTCCATTCTTCACCGAGATATCAAAGTCAACCCCTGGAGCCTCTGTTCAAGAAATGCAGATTAAAAATTTTATGAGAATTATCTTACCAGAGCTGAAATAAATATGTTATGTACAAAGAACAAGTTTTTCTTACCTTCAGGTTCTTTGGCCTGAACAGGCTCAGTCATGCCTGGGGCTCCATGACCTGCCTCATTGACAGCAAACACACGAAGATAATAATCAGCCCCCTCGGTCAATCCAGTCACGGTGAACTTCCGGTCCTTGCATCTGCTCTCAGTACAGCGGACCCATTCCTTCTCTCCAACCACACAACGCTCCACATGATATCCAAGGATATCTCCACCACCATTGTACAATGGAGGTACCCAAGAAATATCAACAGTTGTATTTGTGACATCAACAATCTTTGGTACAGGTGGACCAGGTGGCACTGCAAAAAGAAACAGAAATTTTTGTACTCACTTTTTAGAAATAATTTAATTTAGCTGATTAATTTTTGACCCTTACAAATTGCATCCATTGCAGTCTGAGGATCAGTTGGTACACTGAATTCTCCTGGTCCAGCAAGATTCTCAGCACAGACTCTGAAGACATAAACAAGGCCCTCCATAAGTCCCTCAACCTTAACTGATAGTGAACTGAGAAGGTTGCGGTTGACTCTGATCCAATATTTGCTGTTGACTTCACGTCTCTCGACCCAATAGCCCAAGATAGGGCTACCATTGTCCTTTGGCTCATGCCAGCTAAGGGCAACCGAGCTGGAAGTGACTTCTCCAATTCTTGGCATGTTTGGAGCATCAGGTGGTTCTGCAAAACAATATTCAAATCATCTCAGATTTTATAAGGAATTTATAAGGTAAGTCAACTACCATTAAAGCATTGAAACTGTTTTTATGAGTTGTTTTTACCAAACTGATTCTTTGCAGTAAGTGGCTCTGAGTAGCATGGCGGTCCACAGCCGAACTTGTTTTCAGCAGTGACTTTAAAGATGTACTCCTTTCCTTCAATAAGCTTGGTTACTGGGTAATTGTACCCTTTGTGGGTTGATGTTACAGTTACCCAACCAATATCATCAGTGGTGTTGTCTTTCTTTTCCAATATGTAGTTAATGATCTCACTGCCACCATCGTCAAGAGGTGCATCCCATGTGCAAATGACGGAGGTGTTTTTGATCTCATCAAATCCAAAGTTGACAGGAGGGCCGGGCTTATCTATAAATTACAACAACAAAAACGTTAAGACATTTTTTTTTATAAGGGGACACCCATTTTAGTTCTAAAATTGACTTACCAAGGACATTAACATCACAAGATGCTGTTGCAACACCATGGGCATTCTCAACTCTAATTGTGAACATTCCATGGTCAGTTCTGATGGCATCACGCACCATCAGTGCAGTCTCCCCGCGTTTGCTCTGGTCGAATGACAGGCGATCTATTAGTGGAGGATGGAACTCCTCTTCAGGTTCAGGCTGAGCACTTTTAGCCTTCTTCTTCTTCTTCACAGTGAAATCTGGTTTCTTCTTAGCTGGTGCCTGTCTGACATTCTCATCATTTCTGAGCCATGTAACCGTTGGGTAGGGAGATCCAGATATGTAGGCATCCACTTTAATCTCCTCTCCTTTTTTAATACTGAGACCATATGCAACACGTGGATGAAGTGATACCTTTGGTGGTTCTGAAGCAGGCCAAAAAAATGTAAATTAGATGTGTTTAAATTGATGATCAAGAACTTTCTCAAAAAGGAATTTAATTATATTGCATTTTGTTTACATACCAACAGGATCAGCGGCCTTAATTAGTGGTGTACTGCGAGATGGGTCACTTGGTCCAGCGATATTCTCCGCACGAACACGGAACTGGTATTCTTTTCCTTCTGTCAAACCAGTGACAGTGTAGGAGATACCAGGTACCAGATTGGGAACACATCTTTCAAACCTGTCACCATCTTTTTCAATCTTCTCAAGGATGTACCCTGTGATTGGGCATCCACCATCATAGGGTGGTGCCTTCCAGGTAACAGTGATGGAATTTGAGGTGGGATTGTGTGCTTCAACCTCTACTGGTGGGTCAGGATGTTCTGTAATATTTTATAGCACGATATTAACAAAAGCAAAAATGAACATAAACAGATAGAAAGAACATTAATTATACAATAAATTAAAATATATACATATATATACACACGAATAATTTATACTTACGTTTCTGTTCTTCTGTTCTTACAGGATTGCGGAGTTCAAGATACTCGCCACTACCAATCTTGTTAACAGCCTTTACTCTAAAGTAATATTCACAATTGAGCATAAGGTCTTTGACAACAAAATTTAAAACGTTGTCTCCAGACATCACAGGCAAATATGTCTTTTTCTGAGCTTCCCTGCGCTCCAGCACATAGTGTAAGATTGGGCTACCACCATCACTCTCTGGAGGCTCCCAAGAAATTTTGCAAGAGTTCTTGGTGACCTCACTGGCAGAGATGTCTTTACATTGTCCAGGCAGGCCTTTTAATGGGAAAAAATGTTATTCTGGTATATTTCTGAGCAGTATAACTAATTTGTCAAATTATATCAGCTAAGGCCAGATACTGCAGTTATAGTTTACTTACCAATCACTTTCACGTTTATTGTGCCAGTTGCTGAACCCAGACTGTTCTCAAGGGTAACGGTATACACTCCAGCATCTTCATGTTTACACTTAAGAAGCTCCAGGTGTACCCGACTGAGTTCACATGTCAATGTGAGCCTGTCTTCAGTCTTTAGTTCAGTGTCGCCCTTTTTCCAGAGCATTGATGGTTTTGGTATTGCTCGGTATGGGATCTTTAAATCCAGCTTTTCACCCTCAACAACCACAATATCTTGGGTCTCAACATCTATGGTTGGCTTACCTTTAAAATATTAAAGTTTTGGGATTGTTAAGTATTCTAGAGAACCATGCACATGTAATATTTCTTTTTTATATTAGACACATGCTGACAATGTATTTATATAATAAACAGACTTACAGTCTGGATCTTTGGCAAAGACGCTGTCAGAAATCTCAGAGGGATCACTGACTCCAACTGCATTAATGGCACGGACTCTCAGAACATATTGTTTCTCAGGGATGATGCCTTCCTCCGCCTTAAAGCGAAGCTCTTTGACAGGACGAGCATTGATCCTCATCCACTTTTCAGTTCCAGCTTCAGACAGCTCAACATGGTAGCCCGTGACTGGACTTCCTCCATTCTTTTCTGGGGCTTTCCAGGTGATGTTGATATGCTCTCTGCTGGCATCAACAATCTTCACTTCAATTGGAGGAGATGGGATGCCTAAAAAAAAATTGATCAGTTGAGATAATGTTGGGTACTACACCAATACTAAACCAATGGTGTGTATTACATACAATGTAATTATGCATTATATACATACTTATGGGATCCTCAATGGTCATGATATCAGTAGGTTCACTTGGGTGGCCAACACCAGCTTCGTTCTCAGCACGGACCTGAAACTGCACCTCAGTGCCTTCGTCAACATCAGTTACCCTGTACTTGCATTCAGGGCCAGATGTCTTTCCAGACTTCATCCAGCGGGTGCCTACTTTCTCTTTCTTCTCAATGACATACCTACAAAAGGATGTTTCAGTCATTTGTTATGCCATGAACACATCAAATAATAAAACGAAACTATAATAACTCTGCTCTTGTTAAGCTTTATAAATTAATAAGGGTGAATCTTAGCGCTAATTCTGAGCTTATGTATTTTACAAAACCAATAGTGCATAATTAGGTTTGTGCATACTTGGTGATGGGTCTTCCTCCATCACTCTTGGGTGCCTCCCATTTCAGGTCAACATGCCTCTTGGAAACCTCAACAACAGTCAAAGCGTAAGGTGGTCCAGGGGTTGCTAAAAAGGAAGAGACATTAAATCAACTGTCAGGTCTGAAATGCCTTGAAATAATTTATAAAAGTGTAAATAACCTTAGAAGAAAATGCTTTGTTTTTACAGAATGTGCATCAGCTTGATTTGAATTAAACTTAAAACATCTTATACCTCTACCAACTGAGCTAACTTACTGAAAGTATCTTTAGCCAGAACAGAATCCTCCAGTTCACAGAACTCGCCAACACCGGCTGCATTTTCAGCTGCAACGCGGAACACATACAAAGAACCTTCGTTCAGTGGAGTGACTGTATACTTTGTGTCTTTCACTGTAGTGTCCACAGCCTGCCAGGTCCTGCGCCTGACGTCTCTCTTCTCAACAACATAGTTGGTGATTGGAGATCCCCCATCGTTGTCTGGTTCAGTCCATTTTAGGTCACAATTGATCTTAGTAATGTTAACCACCTCAAGCCAACGTGGGGCAGATGGGGGATCTATTGGAAAGAGAATTAAAAATAATATTGTTTATACAGCAGTAGAAATAACAGTACAAAAAAAAAAAAACACAGAATACAAAGTGAGGTAGAATATAACAGTTAAATCGGAAAACTGATCTTAATGCAACTGTACATTTGATATCTTTTATCAGATATCAATACTTTAGCAAGGTGTCCACAAATGTAAAAACAAATTATGTCTAGAATTTTAAACATCTGAATATGCTTAAAGCAGAACTAGGAACAATACTAAACATAAGCACATAGCACAATTTAAACCTATTATTTTTCACCTTTTGAGATTTAAAGTTAGGGTAGGCAATTTCAGAAAGGTTAGTGAAAACAAACTCTTCAAACTCACGCCTCCTCCAAGCGATTGCTATCAAGATGTGACTTTCAACCAGCATAAAAGGTTTAAAAAAAAAAAATCACCTACCCCACTTTTAATTTGTTTTTCAATTAAAACTTACAAAGTCTCTCTTTGCAGACAACGGGGTCACTTGGGTCACTGGCTTCACTCTCTCCAGCAACATTGACAGCCTTGACTCTGAACGAATACTCCTGCTTTTCCATCAGGCCCTTTAGTAAATGCTCTGTTGTTGGCACATCCTCAGCTACACGGACCCATTCTTCAGTTCCGCTCTTTAGAAGCTCAATGATATAGGACTCAATCTTAGCACCACCATCATGCTCAGGTCTGGTCCACTGCAAGTGTGCAGTAGTCTTGCCAGTGTCTTTGATTAAAGGTTTTCCAGGGGCCCAAGGAGGATCTAAAACATAAACAACAACATTTGAGATTTACCATTGCAATTTTAATGACTAATTTATTCGCCTCAACATTAAACAAACAGTAACCTACCAATTGGATCTTTAATCAAAATCGGGTCAGTCTCAGGACTTGGCTTTCCTGGTCCTGCAAGATTCTCAGCCAAAACTCTGAATTTGTACTTCTTCTTTGTTGGCAAACCTTTAACTCTGAAAAAGTAACATCAATGTGAGTCTTTCACAAACCTCTAACCTTCCATTTAAACAATTTAAATGCTGATGCACTGAAAATAATGAGCCTACCTGAATGTTGTGTCCTTAATTGGCAGCTTGTTACACCTGATCCATTTGTCAGCCTCGGGATCAAATCTCTCAACCCAGTAACCAGTGATGGGACTTCCACCATCTTCATCGGGCTCGTACCAAGTGAGAGTTACAGCATCCTTTGTGATATCAGAAGGCTGAACCCTGCTTGGAGACCCAGGAGTATCTGCGTACATAACAAATCAATGATTTAGCAAATATGGTTCCATAAAAAAAAAAAAAATTATGTAGTGAAGCATAAGCTTACCAAACGAATACTTAGCAACAATGGGCACATGCTCAGCTGGAGTTCCTATGCCATACTGGTTCTCAGCAGAAACTCTGAAGACGTACTCCTTCATAGACACCAGCTTGGAGGCTTTGAAAGCTGTTTGCTTGATTGTAGCTGACAGTTTCTGCCACTCCTCTTTATCTATGGGTCTCATCTCCACAATATAGTTGGTGACAGGGGAGCCACCATCATCTCTGGGAGCATTCCAGGCCAGGCAACAGGACTCGTTTGTGATTTCAGAGATATCAAAAGCAGCTGGAGGTCCAGGTTTATCTGTTTTTCAACACAATGACAAGACATTAACTCTAATTAACATTACGCACATTAATATCTGATTAAAGCATTATGCTACAATGCAAACACATGTGGAGAAACACCATACCAAGAATATTGACGTCTACAGTGGCAGTTGCACGACCACTGGTGTTGACTGCCTCAATGATGTAGGTGGCAGTGTCAGATCTGGTTGTGTTTGCAATGGAGAGTGTGGAATGGCCAGGTTTTGTGTCGATGGTAACCCTATCATCTGGTCTCAGGACAAGGTCAGCCTTTGTCCATTTGACCCTCGGGTCTGGTTTGCCAAGCACATCAGCGGGCAGGTCAATCTTAGTGCCAGCTCTGGCAGTCAAGCCAGCCAAGAGCTTTACATCAAGCTGGATTTCTGGTGGCTCTGTACAATCAAACAGAAAATGTGAATTCAGTGGATTCTGAGTATTATTTAATGATCACATGCTGTATGAGGCTCCAGATCACTAACCTTTAGGATCTACAGCAAGGATCTCATCTGTAGCCTTGCATGGTCGGCTAGCTCCGAGTCTATTCACTGCTCTCACACGGTAGGCATACCACTGACCTTCAAGAAGACCAGTCACCTGGAACCTGGGACATACATGAGGATACACATTACAGATGCACCCAAACAATTGATTTGTTTGCATCCAAACAATTGAACAAGCAAAATGGTTTGTATGACATGGATACTCACTTCAGCTCAGGAATGGGATCTCCACAGGCTTCCCATTTGTCAGTGCCACGCTGGCACTTATCAACGATGTAGCCTTTAACAGCAGCACCACCATCATATTTGGGAGGTTCCCAGAGCAGGAAGATGCTCTTTGCTGATTTATCTCTCCATTTAAGGTTCTCAGGTGGATCAGGCACAGCTGCAATTCAAACAAATACATTTAGCCATAAGTTTATTAATTTAAACAGCTGTTTCATAGCTGATTATATGTATTATGACAATATTACAGTGAAACTGCCTATGCATATCACCCATGACTTACTGGCTGGGGAGGACACATTTACAGGTTCATCTATGTATGCTGGCTCTCCTGGTCCACATTTGTTGCAAGCAGTGACGCTGAACAAATATTCTTTGCCCTCAATGACATCAGTGACGGTGTATTCAAGGTCCTGTATGCCTGACATAACCTGAAAAGAACATTATTATTGAAACTCAGATGTTACACTGAGCATTTAAATATTAATGTTGCTTAAAACCACCCAAACAACAACTCACCTTGACCCAGGTCTTGCGGGACACCTCTCGTTTCTCAATATTGTACCCGGTTACAGGGCTGCCTCCATCATGATCTGGTGCCTCCCACATTAGATGCACGTGGTGTCTTGTCACCTCTGCACATTTGAAGTCTTTGGGTGCACTTGGACATGCTGAAAGATTCAAATAAAGAGATGTGTGCATGAATTGCTGTACAAATGTAAGAAGTTTTAAATTGGTAAAATCGTAGAATGAAAGCCTGCATACCAATAACATTAACTTCAATCTCTCCAGAAACCGACGTTACATCATTCTCCAGTTGTAAGGTATATGTTCCTTTGTCTGGACGCACACTTGGAGCAACAACCAGTTCGGTGTAGGTAGGCTTTGTGACCATGGAAACACGGTCCTCTGCTATAAGTTCTTTATCACCAAATGTCCACTTGGGTTTAGGCACAGGATATCCCGTAACAGGGACCCGAATGACAAGAGCGTTGGGCACAATGACCTCCAGCCCATTTTTAAATCCACTGAGGTCCATGGTGGGACCCACTAAGGGAGCAAAAATTGAGAACACATTAAAAATAATGTATGCATTGCATGAGAATTCCTTTTCATTTCTGATGGCTGACCATGGGGATCATCGGCCAAGAGTGGACCAAGAGCATCAGCTGGATCAGAAACTCCAGCAGCATTTTCTGCACAAACTCTGTAGTGAAACTTCTGACCAAACTTCAATCCAGAAACCTTAATATAGGTCATAGAAAAATAGTAGTATAAATTAATAATTAGGTTTATGAATTGTTTTCCGCAGGGAATATACTAGTATTTTCACATTCCCCAGCATTACATACCCTGTAGTAAAGATCTGGGCAAAGTCTAGCGTTACATCTCAGCCACTTGTCAGTACCATCTTCACACTTCTCGATGATGTAGCCTGTAATCATACTGCCTCCGTTGCTGATGGGTGTTTCCCATGACAACTGAACAGAGTCTTTGGTCTGATTTGTGTAGTTGAAGTTCAGAGGTGGACTTGGCCTGTCTATAATAGATGATGTTGAAATGGTTCTCATTAAATACGTGACATTACAGATTTTGCAACAACAAGAAATAGTAAGCCAACACTTTAACACATACTAAACCACTACTAACCAATGGGGTCCATAATCTTTACTGGATCTGTGGCAGCACTTGGCTGACCAATTCCAGCCCTGTTCTCAGCCCTGACTCTAAAGATGTATTCCTTGTTCTCAACCACATCATTGAGTGTGGCTGTGCGATCTTCAGCTTTGACCACCATAGCAGGCTCCCATTTCACAGAGGTTCTGTCACGGAGCTCAATGATGTAAGCTGTGATCTCAGATCCTCCATCAGACAGAGGTGGTTCCCAGGAAACTGTGGCACCAAACTTATTGACAACTCCAACCATAACATTCTCAGGTGCATTGGGCACATCTGTAAGGAAAAAAAGGCATTAAAAAATATGTATACGAATAAATACTGTTGAACAAGCTATTACTTCCCTAATTTTTACCAGACAACCCAACAAGCAACTGCAAACAGAAGCAAAGCTCACCAAATTTGTTTTTGGCTTGAACTGGCTCGTCTGTGATAACAGCCTCTCCATTTCCAACTCTATTGCGCGCACAAACACGGAAGAGATACATGTTTTCCTTCTGCAATCCACCAACACAATACTCTGGAATGTCAGCACGGTCTGTGGCCATTGTCCAGGTCTTGCGCTTGATATCACGTCTCTCAACCACATAAGCCAAGATCTTGCTTCCGCCATCACTTTCCGGTTCCTCCCAAGCAAGGCTGACCTCACCATCAGCAGTGTCAACAACATGCAGGTTCTTCACAGGTCCAGGAACATCTAAAAATCACACTTTTATTATTAAATATCTCGAACACTTAAGATTCCGTAAATAAATCTTGTCAAGTTTCTTACCAATCACATCTAGATTTATGAAAGCCTCTCCTGTTCCATGTTTGTTCTTAATGACAATCTTGTAGCGACCCTGGTCTGACTTTTTAGGGTCCTTTAGCCTATACTCTGTCTGATCATTGGATGTGTCAATGTTCTGGCTGGGTAGGCTGCTGTCATTGAAAAACCATTGAGCTTCAGCACGAGGGTAAGCATCATAGGGAACGGTCATGACGAAAGGCTTTCCAGCATCTGTCATAAGGTTCTGATCTGTAGTCTTGATCTTTGGCACAGCTGAAGGGAAAAGTACAGGGAATCATCAAATATGTTCTTTTATATTAAAGAAACAAACAAAAAAAAAAACATTAAAACGCTCTTATCCTACCTGCAAGCTCAAGCTTGGCTCTGGCATCCTTATCCTTGGCAACTATTTTGTATTCTCCTTGATCACGGGGCCTGATCTCACAGATCTGCAGTCTGTGAACTTTGCCCTCACTGATCATCTGGTATTTGTCACCCTGGACAATGATCATGTTGTTCCTCATCCATCTGACCTCAACTCTGTCCTTATTTAGTTCAGCCTCAAACACAATATCTGAGCCTGGTGGGTCAAAGACATCTGTGGGTGGCCTGACAATTTCCACTGGAACCTCTGTTGAAGAAAAGAAAAACGTCATGAGCCTATCAACTCAGTCAACATTTAGGAAACAGCTGAAGACATCTCCTAACAAACAAAAAAATTACCTTCAACAAAGAGGCGTGCCTTTGATCTTCGGTCTTCCACTCCACATGCATATTCACATTCATCATCTGGTCTGCACACCTTGATTATGAGCTTGCATTCCTTTCCCTCTTTCTCCATATGATATCTGAAGTAAACAATGAGCATTAGCATAGTTTTCACAATCATCACAAAAGATATTATAACTATTTTGGTTAATGTTTGAAATCTAAAAATCACCTTGGTCCTTCTCGGATTTCACGTCCATTCCTGTACCATTTAACCTGGGCCTTTTCTTTAGACAATTTGCAAACAAACTCGGCATCCTCAAACTCAGTGATGGTTTGGTCTTTGAGCTGAGAGGTGAAGTCAGTGGGTGCCTCACTGATGATCAGCTCTGCAGAAGACTTATCAGCTCCAGCAACGACAATGTATTCACCCTCGTCTGCAAGGCTGCAGTCTTTAATGGTCAGAGTGTGTTTATCCTTGTCCACACGATACACAATACGTTTGCTGAACGTGATCTCCTGACCGGCCTTCATCCACTGGACTGTCACATTTGGTCTGTTCACCTTGCAGGTAAAAGTGATGGTTTTCTTTTCCTCTATTTCACAGTCCTCTAGTGGCTCAATGATTTTGAGTGCCTCCTCTGCCATTGCAAAAAACACAAAATAGTTAAAGATGTGTACAAGTATTATGTCACAGTTATGAATAGTTTAGGATGTGCACAAGTGTTATGTCATTACCTTTTATGATTATTATGCACCAACCTGACGTTTTTAATTTATTTGTGATTATTCATTGATGACAAGTGAAAGTTATAATATATAAAATACATATTAGAATATTATACAGTGGGCATAATATTCTGCATACATTTGCATAATGTTGCAAAAAACTGCATAATGTTCTAATATTCATAACAATAATTATTGTAAAAGGAAAGTGAAACCAAAAATTGAAAGAAATAAAATAATAATACTTAAGTAATCCAATCCTTGTACAATAATTTATTTTGTAAATTTAATGGAATAAGTGATTCACATGAGAAGCTGATGTATAATAAAGACGTACCCTGCACACTGACGTCGGCAGAGCACTTGGCCTGTTCTCCACGATGGTTCGTCAGCATGATTGTGTAATTGGCTTCGTCTGACTTTTCTGCAGCTTTGATTCTCAGTGAGAACACGGTGTCCCTCTGGACCATGACAAACTTGCTGCTCTCAAACATTGTCTCATTGTTCTTCAGCCATTTGGCTTTGGCTCCCTCTGAGTTCACCTCACAATTAAGAACAATCTCTTGTCCTTCCTTTAATTGGGTGTTTTTGATGGGAGTTATTATCTTCAGTTTTTCTAGTAAGATGAGTCAAAAGTAAGCGTTTTAATCCAATTACAGTTGATAATTTAAAAACACTATTTTACTACAACTTACCAATCACCACCAAATCTGCTGAGGCTTTGACTGAACCAATGTGAGCAGTGAATGCCCCCTCATCTTTGAGCTCACAGTTCTTGACAATGAGGGTCTTCCTTTTGCCATCACTGACAATTTCATACTTGTCATTAGTTGTGAGCTCATTGTCTCCTCTAAACCATTTGACTTCAAAGGTTTCCTTGGAAACTGAGCAAGTAAATTCAGCCTTCTCACCCTCAACAGCCTCCTGGTTTTGGGGCTTTGAGATGAACTCGGCTGCCATTTCTAGAGCATCAAAAGGAGTTAATTTATGAAAATCAATAAATTATGACTGAATTATTAGTTTGATAATTAATTGCTTGTAGAACTCTATTGTAACAATGAGCTTAAAAGAAATCTATACATAGGACTTACCACTAATCTTTAGAGTTGCTGAAGTCTCTGAAGAAGGCAGTTTGCAATAGTATTCCCCAACATCATCCATACGAAGATCCTGTATGATGAGAATTCTCTTTCTCCCTTCTGAAATGTATTCATATCTACCACCCTCAGGTATTTCCTGGTCACCCTTGTACCATCTAACATCTGCACTGGGTTTGGAGACCTCACAAATCATCTTGATGCTGTCTGTTTCAGTGCCCTCCACATTGTACAGGTTCTTCGTGAATGTAGTTTCCTCCTCTGCAAGGCCAAAGCGAATGTCATTCATTTCTTTATTTCAGCAAAACTGTGAAATTATTACTAAAACAAAACGCACCAACAACGGTGAGCATTCCGGAAGATTTGGATGTCCTTGCGTCACATTCATACTCAGCCTCATCATCGAAGACGGCCTTGCTGATAATGAGAATACGCTGTAATCCCTTGGCAATAATCTCATACTTCTTGCCCTTTCTGATCTCACTGCCATCTTTGAACCAGCGGACCTATGTATACAAATAATTATGAATTCATCTATGTCCACATAGACTTCCAAAACAAAAGTTTAATCACTGAAAATACCTTGGCACTTTCACGGGACACTTCACATTCAAACTTGGCAGATTCCTTTTCCCTAACCTCAACATCATGAAGAGGCTTAGTGAATTCAACAAATGGAGCTAAAAAGCAAACAAGAAATACATGTAATTTACACAAAAATAACTTATCATAGTTGGGTTTAAACTGGGTTTAAACGCACTTCTACGTAATTGTCTTAACTTACGTTCAACATTAAGGAAAGCAGATGTTTTGAACTCTTTTGCATCACAGGTATATGTCTTGGAATCATCAAGGGTACAGTCCTTGATGATCAGTCTTCTTATACGTCCTTCAGCCACCATCTCATACTTCTTGGTTTTACGAATTTCCTGTCCATCTCTGAACCACTTGACATCAGCTTTTTCCCTGGACAATTCACACTCCAGAATGGCAGTGGCTTCCTCCTCAACAGTCTGGTCCTCCAAGGGCTTGGTGAACTCAACTGGTGGCTCTACGATGTATTATGGGGTAATTATAAATCACCAAGCGATCTCTTTCTATGCAGTTCTTAATAACAACCAATGTACAAATACTACAAGGATGCAAGACTGCAGTGTTCATACCATTTACAGTAAGTGTGGCCAGGGTCACAAAGTCCTTTGCGGTAAGTTTTACTTCCCCAGCTTCTGTCATCTTAACATCTCTCAGAGTGAGGGAATGCAGTCTACCTTCTGATCTAGTAACCACCTGATAAAAAAAAAAAGTGAAATAATGTTTTTTTATGATGGTTTGTTTTTTAAGTGGTTTTACCCAACATTGTTACAAATATTTTAGGGGCAAAGTATTTTAACATGAACTAATTTGTGATCATAAAGTTCACTACACTAGCACCTCAACAGCTCTCTTGAAGCAGCTAAAAATAACCAGAGAGGCACTTGCAGGGCAGAATGGTTCAGTGTGTTATCTTGAAACCTGAAGACGTCCTTATATGTAGAAAACATTTATAGATGGGGTTTTCTTTTGTACTGTCTCACCAAACAAACAAAATATAAATGCTGTAGTGTTTATTTATTTACCTTATAATTTAACATAACTTATTATTTATAGTAACCATTTTGATTACTCATTAGTAATCATTATAATATGGAATTTTAAAAACTGGAATCCTGAAGATGCATAAATTAATACTTAAGGAATACGTTGTTGCTCCACCATGCCACACAGAAAGCAAATGTAATGATAACTGAGACTTACCCTGTCACTTGGTTCCATCTTTGTTGAGCCCACAAACCATTCCACAGGAATATCCTCATATGAGAGCTCACAATCAAAGGTGACAGTCTCTCCAGCCGTAACAGTGACATCCCGAAGAGGTCGCAAAAGGCCAATTGTGCGTGCTTTAGAGTCAGACAAAGCCATTCTCAATATTAACAAGACACGAATCTACCACAGGTTGTCATTATCCTCTATGACTAAACCACAATTCGCAAGAGTTAGAACCCAAAGGACAGCGTCACATCTCTAGCTTATCACAAAGAGCCCTGCATCATTAGCATATTGAGATTCCTTGTACTGCATGTGTTCAGTTAGGACTAAAGGCATGTTTCAGGTCTGCCAGCAACCTCCACCCTCTCCTGATAAGGTATGTGGCTACTAAAATAGTCTTAAACCCTGGTTGGCTACTGAGTTAGACCCTGCTAAGTTATCTGTTACTGTCACTCAACAAGATTTTACATGAAAACAAGAATGCAGGTTGGTTTGTTACCCAACAAAAATGGTGGCACTAAATGTATATTTGTTTTCATTTATTTAATAAATGATTATGCAAGAAGCAGATACGCTGTAGAACTTCATGGGTGATGTTTCAGATCTATGGAAATCTGCTTGAATTCTATGTGTGTTTATTAATAGGTGTCCTCCTCACCTTTAACTCTGAGCTGAGCAGAAGATTTAGCGTTGGCAGCACTGAAGTCCACAGTGCCAGCCATCTCCATGTGCACGCTGTAAAGGATAAGCATGTGCCTGGTGCCTTCCTCCTTAATTTCACAGTCCTGAGGAGTGAAACAACCAACAAGCACATTTATATTATGGTTGAATGTGAGACATTTAAGAAAATAAATGAAGAACATGTGTTGGATGAAAGCCTTACAGCGGACTGGTGCAGGGCCTCTCCTTTGAGTTTCCAGTGACCATGAACATCCTCCTCAGAGATTTCAGTCTCAAAGCGAGCAGTCTCTGTCTCCGTGACCTCCACACTATACAGCGGACGGACAATCTTGATGTCACGTTCTGCAGAGAACGAGAAGAGTTTTAATGCTTCGGTTTATTTTATTTTTCAGGTAAATTTTGGGTGAATGTTTTAAAGATGTTTGAATATTTTTATAGTATTGAAAACAAAAGAAAAATACTTAATGATTTAATACAGTGATTTATTTATTTATTTTAATGTACATCCATAGAGGGCATACCTTCAATGTTAAGCTTGGCAGCTGTTTTGTCAGAGCCACAGTCACACACATATTCTCCAGTGTCTGTCTTTTCTGCCTTCCTTACAGTCAGGATACGTTTCTTTCTGTCAACTTTGATGAGGATGTTCTTGGAGGGCGTGATCTCCTTGCCATCCTTGAACCATTTCACTTCAGCAGCAGATTTGCTGACCTCACACATCAGGGTGACTTCATCCTTCTCAACAGCAGTGTAGTCCTGCAACTTGGTTGTGAAGTAAGTATCTCCCTCTGTTGATTTTACGGAGCACATTATGGTTATCCCATTAATTTTTTATTGTTGATTATAGTGTCTGTTAAAAATGTTGAACACTTACCAAGTACAGTGAGCATTGCCTCACAGGTTTTTCCAAGAGCCTCAGCTTTGATGAGAGAAGTGTCATCAATGGACACCTCTTTGAAGGACAGAGTATGGATCTTGCCATCCTCGGACATGTGCACCACTTTGCTTGGATGCAGACGCACATCATTCTTGTACCAGGTGACTTGAACCTTCTCATGGGAGAGCTCAATTCTAAACTCTGCTGTCTCACGCTCTTTAACGGTGACGTCTTTGATAGGTCTGACAAACTCAAGACGGATGCCTGTGTGAAGCAAAAAATGCAGTTTATTGAACAGTCTGAGGAAAAAAATTGCAGTGCATTAAATACTGCACAGTTTGACAAAGCATGCTTGCTTACCCTGAATAACAAGTTTGCTAGATATTTTGTTGTCTTCAGCCTCAAAAGTGTACTTAGCCTCATCTTCATAGGCTGCAAATTTGACCACTAGAGTGTGCCTTTTTCCCTCTGTGAGAACTTCAAACTTTTCATCCGTCTTTAGCTCCTGAGATCCCCTCAGCCAACGGAAGGTCTTTGCCACTCTTGACAACTCAATTTCAAATCTTGCCTCATCTTTCTCATAGACGTGCACGTCACTTAAAGGTGTGACAAAAGTAATTGGCAAATCTACAACACGGATGAACAGAAGTCCCAAATATCAGAGAAGTTTGATTCAAGACATTTTAATTTAAAAAAAAAAATTAATTGCAGAAATTACCTTTTACTTTAAGATTTGCAGAACACCTAGCGTTTGCGCCTTGGAAGACAACCTCTCCTGTTTGGGAAACTTTGCAGTTGTAGAGGGTCAATGTGTGTTTTGCACCATCTTCAATGATCTCAACGTCCTGTTGAAGAAAACCATATCAGGTAAGGACATGAAGAAGAATATGTTGAGATAAATAGGATGTATTAATACAATTTTGCTCACAGGTGAGGGAGACAGGACTTCATCCTTCAGTTTCCACTGGCCATGGACATCATCTTCAGAGATTTCCACTTCAAAACGAGCAGTCTCCCCATCAAAGAGCTCAACGCCATACATGGGTCGCACCACTTTGATGTCACGAGCTGGAATTAATGTTTTATTTAGAGCACAATAAATGAACACCAATTATACACTCTGTTGTAAGGAAAATGTGCATATCATAAATATAACCTTGATTACTGACCTTCAATGGTCATGGTGGAAGAAGTTTTGTCTGTTTCACAGTCACAAACATATAATCCTTTGTCTTTCTGCTCGATTTTCTTAATATTAAGAATTCTTCGTTTGCCTTCTGCCTTTATAGTAATCATCTTGGAGGCTTTAATTTCGATTTCATTGTGGAACCATTTTACAGCAACATCTCTGCTCAGCTCGCAGTCAAGTGTGACCTCGTCCTTCTCAACTGCAGTGTAATCTTGCAACTTGACGACGAAGCATGCATCAGCCTCTGCAAAAACACATGACTGTGTTAAAACTATCCAGGAGCTAAAATGTAGCAGAAAAAGGTCTTCCACCCAACGTAGGGCAAAAAGGACAGCACACTTGCACAGGAAAATATTTATGACAACAAATGATGCAACTGATCAAGTAAAATGAAGGGAAAATTACCTATTACCAGCAGCTTAGCTGTTGTGGATAATCCTTTAGCTTCTGCTTTAATTTGGCAAGTATCATCTAGAGTTACTTCCTTAATTTCTAGCATATGTTTCTTTTCCACCACGCTGGTGAACACGGTTCTGCTCGGATGCACTTTTATTTCATTTTTATACCAAGTGACGTCGACGTTCTCGTGAGAAAGTTCAAGTTCAAACAGAGCGGTTTGACCTTCCTTCACAGTTTGGTCCTTTAATGCTGAGATGAAGTTCAGCCTCATACCTATGACATTTGTGCAGTGCATAACAAATTGACTGCTGGCGCATTAAACGACTTAACTACAAACCCAATATATACTTGAAAACGAGATGTTACATCACACAGAATTAAGTGAGTTTATTAGCTGTTATTTTATGTTTAGGTTATTGACTTGTATGTATTATTAGCCTATTTGTTAGACTATTCATTAATGAACACCCCGAGTTAATCTGGTCAAAAAATAATTTGGCCATGACTTCACCAACCAAGATGATAACTAAGACTTACCCTCTACCATCAGTTTTGCTTTTGATGATTTGCCCAAGACCTCAATACTGTATTCCCCCTCATCCTCAAATTCACAGTTATTTATAATCAGTATGTGTTTCTTTCCGTCATCAAGGATTTCGTACTTATTTCCTTGTGTAATGATATCAGAACCCTTTAACCAAATCACTTTATTCACGTCCTTAGTGATGGAGCACTCAAACTTTGCCTGTTTCTTTTCATGGACCGTAACATCCTTCAAAGGGACTGTGAAGTCCATTTCAATCTCTGGTAGGTATGAATGAACAGTGTCCATAGTGTCATTCATCTGCATTTGTATTTTTGAACTGCACAAAAAAAAAATCCAGTGTTCCTACCTTTAACTGTGAGCATAGCACTTGTCACAGCATTCAGAGCCTGGTAGGTAACTTCACCAGCCTGGTCAAGCTGCACATTTTTGATAGTAAGGAATCGTTTTGTTCCCTCAGATCTGATGTCACATGTCTAAAAATTAAGAAAATGATAAATCTGTATTTTACAAAGTCAGATATTACACAGTATTGTTGATAAAGGCACAACCACTTAATATTGTCACTCTTTGTTAGAAGCCTGTAGCCTAACAAACTGTCAAAGATAGAACTTAACATTTTTTTTACTTTAAATTATGATTAGCTTAAAAGAAGTTTTCACAACACTGGAAGTGAGCAATTGTTGTACCTGAGGAATCTGAATGCTAGTGAGTTTTCCTAAATGACAAATATCGTAACAAATACATTTTGAATGAGATTTTACCGGTGATCTTGTGAGAACCTGTCCTTGAAGTTTCCATTCTCCAACCACATCATCCTCAGAAATTTCAGTGTCAAAGTTGGCCTCTGTTTTCTCAACCACCTCCACACTAGCAAGAGGCTTCAAAATCTCAGCTTCACGCTCTGAACAGAAATAAAAAAGGTTTAAACACCATAATGTCACATGGCAATAAGCAAAAGAAAAAACCTCAGTCTTCAGTTTAAAAGTCTTCAGTTTAGTTAAACAGACCTCCAAGTGTTAGTTTTGCTGCATATCTGCGGCCTTCAACCTCCACAGCATACTCTGCAACATCATCAGGCTGGGTGTTCTTGATTGTAAGAGTGACCTCTTTTCCTTCCTTCTTTACTTCTATCTTACCCGTAGGGTCAGGGATGGGAATTTCCTCATCACCCTTGAACCACTTCCAGTTAGGAGTCTCCTTGAAGAGCTCACCCTTGAATGTAGCAGTAGCCTTGGGTTTCACATGCTGATCCCTCAAAGGTTTAACTAACCAATCTCTGACGATTTCTGTCGAAGACATGCATGCATTAATTCACAAAAATCAGGTATGAAGTTTCTGAGATAATGTAAAGTTAAAACAAGATCATATTCCTACCAATAATCTTGACATTGGTTTGAGTTTTGATGTTTTCGCACTCGCATGTGTAAACACCGGCATCATCATCATTTGCGTCCTGAATTGTGATGGCTTGCTGCAGCCCAATAACATTGATTGCGATTTTTCCAGCAATTGGTTTGATCTCTTTTCCATCCTTCTTCCAGATGACTTCCCTGTCTTTGCTCAACTCACAGGTCAGGTACATTGG
Organism: Ambastaia sidthimunki; assembly: GCA_036877625.1. Taxonomy (NCBI): domain Eukaryota; kingdom Metazoa; phylum Chordata; class Actinopteri; order Cypriniformes; family Botiidae; genus Ambastaia; species Ambastaia sidthimunki. The sequence continues at coordinate 96,914 of JAZGTK010000216.1, forward strand.
CTGGCCCTTGATCACGGATGTCTCCTCTTCCAGATTCTTTGTGAATTTCACAGGTAATTCTGTTTGAGATAACAAATCCAACTTAAGTGTTTGCACATTATTAATACTAACATTAAAAAAGATGCAATCAGGGTCTTTTATTCAATAGGCCCTGTGCCATATGCTAAACTACACAACCAAAATATGGGTCTCTCTTTGAGATTAAATAGTATTCAGCTTTTATTTTTTCTGTAGTAATATGCGGTTATTTATTTGAATCTTGTGATTTTAAAACATATGCTTGCATATACGCAAGTGTTACTTATGTTTAACAAAAATGTATCATTAATAATAACAATTACCCCTACTTTTGTCATTTACCCAATGTAACATACAGGCAAAGATACGAAAAGAACTGCAAATACCTTCTACTACAAGTTTAGCTGTTGAAGTCTTCTCCTTGTTGCCAAGTTTTGCGACACATGTGTACTCTCCGGTGTCAGACAGTTGTACATCAATGATTTGCAGTTTGCGATCTTTGCCATCGGAGGTAAATTTGTGTTTTGGACTCTCCCTTAGATTGCTTCCATCTTTCATCCAAGTGGTGATGGCAGTAGATGGAGAGATCTGGCACTCAAATATAGCTGAGGAACCAATAGACTCAGCCTCCTGCAACACAATGTCCTGGAGCTCTTTCACAAACTTCAAGGGGACCGCTTTGAGCTGGAAACCAAATGGTGATTCTCCTGGAGGTTTGTCACCTCCTCCACCAGGTCTGAGACCTCTACCTCTTCCACCATCACCAGGAGAAGGAGTTTGTCTTGCTAAAATATATAACAAAAAAACTGCTGAATTTTGGTTCATACAAAAGGAAAAAAGGTGCTCTCTCATTTTGCCCAGTGACACTGTAAATTGTTCTTATGTAACTTCACTATCAAAAATAACAAATGCATCGAGACATGATGAATGTATGTACATCAGGAACTTACGTTTTAGTCCTCTGCCTCTGCCTGCTGGTGGCTCCTCCTTAGGTTTTCCATCTATTTAAAATATTGTTTTAAACTAGTAAGGCTTAAAATGAAAAGCTTAGGAATGTATATAAAAATATTTTTAGAATTATACAGGGAAGAACTAAGTGGAAAACAAACAAACATAAACAACTCTGAAAAACACAGCCCAAGACAAACACATGAGATGAACAGACAGGTACAGTACATAACAACTGAACTGGACTCAAGAGGGATTGACAAATAAAGAATGAACAAATGGACCAACCAGGAAAGACAAACAACATCAAAAACATATGTGAAGAATGAAGACGCATGTTAAAGGGTAATAATGGAGATTGAGTGGATATTATTGGGAGTTAAACGTTTTCAAGCAGCCATGAGATGCCAATGGAGATACCTCTCTTGTCACCCATTCCTGGGGTTTCAACAGCCCCATCTTCCAAGAGGTCATCCAAGTTCTCAGACCCATAACTGTCACGAGGAGCAAGCTCCCAACCCCAAGTTTCGTCTTCATCATCCAGCACTTCTTCTTCTTCATGTTCATATACTTCTTCCTCTTGCTGTGTAGGAATCTTCTGTAAATGCAGAGCACTAGGGGACATTTCTTTCATTACCTCTTTCACTGGCACCTTTTCTACACTTGGTTTCAAAGAAGGCTCCTGTGTAGTCTTCTCTTCTTTGGGTGAAATTTTCTTGGGGACCTTTTTCAGAGTAACAGACTCAATTGAATCTTTGGGTGAAAGCTTCTTTGGCAATTTTACACTGGGTTTTCTTTCCATTGGAATAGACTCAACTGGTTTAGGTATCTCAGCTTTTGGAGAAGGAGTCTTTTTCAGCTCTGCTGGTTCTAAAGGTTTTAGTGATATTTCCTCTTTTTCCTCCATTTTCTTGAGAGGGGGACCACTCTTCTTTGAGATTGATAGTTTCTCTTCTTTTGGGCTCACTTTAGTCAATGGAGTGAATTGAGGACTAGGTTTATCCACCTTTGGTGAGGGAGTCTTTGCTATTATTTTCTTGGTTTCTACAGGTTTTAGTGTAACCTCCTCTTTTATAGCACCTTCTTTTGGAATAATTCCTTGTTTCTTTGGTGCCTTCTCTTCCTTTGGTCTGTCCTCTGTTGACTTTGCTGGAGTAGTAATACTCTTTGTGATAACATCTAGCGTCTTGATTTGTTCAGGCTCTTTTTCTATTTGTCCAGGTTCTGTTATCTGGATGTGAGGTTCCTTTGAGATAACAGGTGTTTCCAGCTTCTCTGGATGCTTAATGTCTTTAGGCTTTTTCTCTGTTTGTTCTTGACGATCTTGAGGTTCTTTAGAAATTGGTTTCAATTTAACTTTTTCTGACTCCTGATCCTGTGCCATAATTTTACCAGCCTTCTTTATAAATTTCTTAGGCTCTTTGGAGATTTCATCTGTAGTCACTGCACTTTTTTGTGTTACAAATTCCTCAGCTTTTATATCTGTGGGTCTCTCAGCTTTTTTCTTTGAAACGGTCTCAATCCTTTCATGTTTCTGGACATCAATACTATCTTTGCTCCTGTTATCTAGGCTGCTGTCGTTCTGTGGACCCACAACAGCTTTATCAGATTTCTCAACATGTTTTAATTTTATGGTCACCTGTTCTTTCTCAGCTGATGCTACCTTGGTTACCTTTTCCAAAGCCGACTCTGGTTCCTCAGGTCCCTTCTCTAATGAGATCTTAGTTCGTATCTCACCCTTATTTTCTACTTCTCTTCCTACCTCAGGAGCAATCCCTTTTTTGCCCGTAACATCTAATTCTTCAGCTTCATATGACCAAGTATCTTCTGTAATTTCAAAACTGCTGGTGATTTTGACTTCAGTTACAGCCTTTGAGAAGACCATCTCCTCTTCAACAATTTCTGCCTTCTCAGTTTTCCGGAGAAGTGGTCTTGTTCCTGTGGGCAATTCTTCTCGCTGAATCTTGCTGACTTTCTTAAGTGATATGACTTCATGATCTTCCTCATGGTCTTTTGATCTTCTAGTTACTTTCTTTAATGTTGACGTTTCAGTTTTTTCTTCTTCCTTTATGTGAATTTTACCCTTTTGTTTAAGAAGTGCTTGTGTGGTACTAGTTGTTTCTGAGGCAACAAATGTCACAACAAAACAATGACATAAGACAGTTGTACATATATCACACAGCAGGCCAAAATAATCGGTAAAGCGGTAAAACTAAAGCGGTAAAACTTTTATTTGTCGAACAAACCACTATGTATAGTTGTTTAAAATAAAAAACTACATTTTGAGTAATAAACTAACAAAACTGGTAAGAAACAAAATAACAGATCAATAAATACTACTGATCAAATTGCCATGTGCAGCAAAGTTTGAAATAAAATAATAATAATTAAAATTTAGGTAATATGCTAACAAAAAAGATACGAGACAAACACAACAATAAGCAGACATACAATCATGAATTGTGAACACATGAATTGTGATGCTTAAAGACTTATTTGAAAATGTCTATTGATTTGTGTTTAAGAAATTACGTACCTTTTGGAGCAGGTCCAGGAGCAGAAACAGGGCCTTTGTCTGCATCTGTTTTAGAAATCATTTCAGATTAAACAGATACATACATGAATTAAATGTGATTTATATTCTCATTTTCTTAAAATACTATTTTCATTATGAATGTACAAGTAATTAAATGTATAACCAAAGATGCACTTTCAAAAGTAGACTGAAACAGAAGATATCTTACGAAACATCAAAACACTGACAATACCAGAAGTGGTTAATTGGACTTTATAAAGACAAACATTTAATTCCAAAGACATGACAAAATTAAGAAGATACTTTAAAGACATATACAAGTAACAATAATAATTTACACAAAGGACATGACTACAAACACTACCTGTAGGAGGAGAAAGTTTTGGTTCAAGTGGAGCTGCTGCTGGCTTTGGTGCCTTAGGAGATGGCTTCTTTTCAACAGCTGGTTCTTTAAATAAAATAACACCGTAGTCACAACCACAACATGAAAACAAATGTGGAATAAGTTTTAACTGGTTTGGACAACAAATATTTAAAGAAAAGCACCAAAGACAATACAATTTCAAACAATCACACATCACATTAAAGAATACAGACCCAGTTTCTCAGTTTTGCTTTCTATACCTTTTGAGGGAGGCAATATTTTCTGTTCAACTGGAGCCACAGCTGGCTTTGGTGCCTCAGAAGATGGTTTCTTTTCAACAGTTGGCTCTTCAAATAAAATAGTACCACAGTCACAACCACAACTGATGAAGACATGAACTGTGAAACATGTTGTTATTTGACTAGACAAAGAATATTTAAAGTTGGACATAGAAAAAGATGGACAAAATAAGACAAAGCAAACAAAATTGTTCTTGCCCTGTGGCTTTGTATATTTTTTGAAGGAGGCGGTATTTTCTGTTCAACTAGAGCAACAGTTGGCTTATGTGGTTCAGGTACTGGTTTCTTTTCAACAGCTGGCACTTTAAATAAGATATTACCATTGTCACAAGCAAGATAACCAAGACAAATGTGGAATAAGTTGCTCTTGGACCGATACTAGAGGAATATTAAAAAGGTGACAAAAGACAACAAAAGAAAACAAACAAACACGTATCAAAGACTGACTTATATACCAGCAAATGATTCTTGCTGTATACCTTTCGGAGGAGGCAGTATTTTCTGTTCAGCTGGAGCCACAGTTGGTTTTGGTGCCTCAGGAGATGGTTTTGCTTCAACAGATGGCTCTTTAAACAAGACAATGCCATGATCAAAACAAAAACAAGGACAAATACTAAACAACTTGTTATTGGACTAGACAATGAAAAAGATGAAGAGAAAAAGATGGATGGATCAACAATAAAAAAATCATAAGACCATAAAATGGTTCTTGCACTGTGCCTTTTTATACCTTTTGAAGGAGGCATTATTTTTTGTTTAACTGGAGCCACAGTCGGTTTTGGTGCTTCAGGAACTGGTTTCTTTTCAACAGTTGACTCTTTTTACAAGACAATACCATAGTCATAAACAGAATTAAAGGGCAAATGTGGACTAAATTGTTATTTGACTGGTATCGGAAGATTATTAAAAAGATGTTCACAAAAGAAAGATAGACTGACTTGTATACCAGCAAATAATTATTGCTGTGTACCTTTTGGAGGAGGCAGTATTTTCTCTTCAGCTGGAGCCACAGCTGGCTTTGGTGCTTCAGGGACTGGTTTCTTTGCAACAGTTGACTCTTTAAATAAAGAAATGCCAGTCACAACCAAAATTAACAAATGTGGTTTAAGCCGCTATTTGACTGGACAAGTAAGAATAACAAGAGAAAAAGAGGGCGTAACAAAGCAAACTAATACACATACCAAAGACATATAGACCAAATAAAAGTTAATCCGGTGTGCTTTGTGTACCTTTTGGAGGAGGCAGTATTTTCTGATCAACTGGTGCCACGGTTGGTTTTGGTACTTCAGGTACTGGTTTCTTTTCAACAATCGGTTCTTTAAGTAAAACAATACCATAATCACAACTACAACTAACCCAGGCACATATGAATTAAATTGTTATTGGGATGGACAATAAATATTTAAAGATGAAAAGATAGTTTGACAAAGCAAAGATTTTTTTCCCCCAGCGTGGATTTGTATACCTTTTGGAGGAGGCAGTTTTTTCTGTTCAACTGCAGCCACCAGTGGCTTTGGTTTCTCAGGTATCGGTTTCTTTTCAACAGCTGGCTCTTTATGCAAGACAATGCCATAGCCACAACCAAAATTAAAGACAAATGTGGACAGAAAATGTTGTAATTGGACTGGTATTAGAAGAACATTTAGAAGATGACCACAAAAAGAAAAAGTATTTTAACAGCAACCCATATTACACATCAGCAAATCAAAAAATAGTTCTTGCTGAAAAGTTTTTACCTATTGAAAAAGGCAAGATTTTTTGTTCAGCGGGAGCCACGGTTGACTTGGGTGCAACGGGTTCAGGTTTCTTCAATACTTCTGGTTCTTGAAATAAAAGCAAGCCATGGTGACCAATCAAAAAATAGAACGCTTACACATAAGCATTCAAACACAAAGCATGTTATCACACAAGGAACCTAGAACTAAAACCAAATCTTAATTTAGTTCTTCCAGCATTCCTTTGTGTACCTTTTGTGGGAGAAACAACTTCTGACACAGCAGATGTTACAGCCTGGGTCTTCTCGTCTGATTTAGAAGTATGACATATTCAAGGTACAAGAAATACAAGACGAATTTGGCCAAAAAGGTACACGATTTAAGACAAAGAAAAGTAAATCACAGTTGCCTTTTTCGGCAAAAGAAGACAAACAAGAATAATTCAAGAAAAGAAAAATTGCAATGTACCAGCTAAGGCATATGCTAAAGACTGCAAGCTTTACCTCTTTCATGTACATCCTTAAACTTAGTTCCAATCTCTTTTGTTGTAACAACTGGTGCAATTTCTGGTGATATCTGAGGAGGTTCTTGCACAGATCTCTTGAATTCATGAACAGACTTTTGTAAGTGAGTAGACTCAATACTTTTCTTCTGAACTTCATCTATTTTCTGAATGACCACCTCTGTTCCAGGGACATGTTTCTTCTTGAGTGGCATATCCTTGACTGCATGCTTTTCATTCTGTATCATTTCTTGCCTTTCTGGTAATGTCTCACTTCTAGGCACCATCACGTCTTCTGTGGAGCGTTCATCTTTTTTTTCAAAACTGGATATCTCTAATTTTCTCTCCTTTCTCTCAAAGCACATTTCTTGTTTTGACTGTTTCGGTTCAGCTATCTCTAAAGGTGGGGCTTGTTCTGGCTTCCAGGAGACCTCTGTTTCAATTATTTTCACATCTTCAGCAGGTGATTCTCTTCTGTGATGGCTCACAATATCTTCTTGAACTTTGATTTCCTCAATTTCCTCGAGTTGAGAGATGCAACTACCCTTCTCCATGATTTCCTCTCTCAAACATATTTCTTCCGCCATGTAATTTTTTTGCATTTGAGTTACTTCCACTATATGAGGAATTTGGTCAATTCTCTTTGAAACTGAAAAGACTTTAAAGATGAAAGATATTCAAGATCGCACCATGTAACGGTGACAAGAGTTCTCAACAAAACATGCATACAAATATAAAAGCAAATTCAACTTCATTAAGCTTTTGCATGTTTAATTCTAAATATTATAATTTTGTATCAGCTAATGTTGATTACAATGTTAATCATTACAATGTTTAAACAGTTATCTGTTCTGTTCCAAGGACAGATAAACAGAAGTGATGCAGAGATACAAATTTGTTTTGCATCTCCCATGACCAACCATGCATACCTTTGGCTGAAGCCATCTCAGTCTCCATTTTAGCCACAGTTTTTTTCTCAGATGGTACTGCAGTCTTTACTTCAACCCCTTTGTAAATTGATGTCAGACAAAGAATAACACAAAGTAAATACATAAGAAATAGAGAAATAAGAAAAATACCATCAGCTGACAACTTTAAGAGGTTGCATAGTTTGCTGGGTATATTTAAGGGATGTATTTGTATTTCTTACAAAGATTTATTATCTGCATAATACCTTCCTGTGAATAAGCCTCCTTTTTGTAAGCAACTGGCAGCTCTGCAGGTTCACTAAGCTTTGGAATTGGTGGCTCTTGGTTTTTAGCTTGTTTTGCTTGATGGAACTCAGCAGGTTTGGGCAAAGGCTCTACACTTCTGACTGATTCTACTTTGGAAACTTCTTGGGAGGATGTCTTTCTTGTGGATTCTTGTATAATCTCCAGTGGAGCTGATGTGACCTGTTTTCTAACAAGCCTTGTCTTTGGTTCTGGAGTGTAGGTTTGCTGACAAACTGGCTCTACTCTTGATGGTTTGGAGAAGACGGGTGTAGAGGAGACATCTTTGGAAGGTTCTTCTTGTAATAGTGGCAAGACATCTTTCTTTGGTGCCGCAGCCTCTGGTTTTCTATCTAGCTTTAATTTTGAATCATTTGTTTCCTTCATCTCTAAAGAAGCTTCAAAGGAACAAACATTCAGTTATACAGTGTATTCATACAACACAGCTCTGCTTTCATCTGAATCCAGAGGCCCAAATATTAAAAAAAATCATTCAAGAGAACCAGAAAAATCTGGACCAGATGTCTAATCGACACCAATTCATAACTTCAAGAGCACCAGTTTTGGTGACAAAGTATTAAAGACAACAGCAATTAACCAAGTATAAGATGCACCATAAGAACGAGACAAAATTTCTTTAATTATTGATCTTTAGGAGTTACCTTTAATTTGAGTAGTGTCTGGTTTTGGAGCTAAAGCCTCATCTGTTTTAGTAGCTAAGGTTGGTTGAGGTATAGCTTCTGGCTTCCTATGAGCTTCAGGAGCTTTTAAAGAATATCAAACACAAATGGTCATATAGTGAACCCAGTAATATAAAGCAAAGGGGATTATGTAATCCTAAATCGAAGAGGCATTGTAAGATTGTTAAAGAGTTAAGGACACATACCACATAATTTCTACACATATACATGACAAAGAAATTGCATGTATGTGATTCAGGTTACATATATACATAACCTGATTAAATATAAGGAACACACAATACCTTTAACAGAAGGTGCATCAACTTTCTTTGTAATTGCAGGCTTAGGTTCAGGCTCTGGTGCAGATTTTGGTTCAGGCATGGGCTCAGGCTTTGGTGTGGCTTTTGGCTCAGGCTTGGATTCAAGTTGTGGAATAACTTTTGGCTCAGGCTTGGGCTCAGGCTGTGGTGTAACCTTTGGCTCAGGCTTGACCTCAGGCTTAGGCTTTGCTGTAGCTTTTGGCTCAGGCTTGACCTCAGGCTTTGGCTCAGGCTTGACCTCAGGCTTTGGCTCAGGCTTGACCTCAGGCTTTGGCTCAGGCTTGACCTCAGGCTTTGGCTCAGGCTTTGCTGTAGCTTTTGACTCAGGCTTGACCTCAGGCTTGGGTGTAGCTTTTAACTCAGGCTTAACCTCAGGCTTAGGCTCAGGTTTTGGTGTAGCTTTTGGCTCAGGCTTGGGTTCAGGTTTTGAAATGCCTTTTGGCTCAGGCTTGGGCTCAGGCTTAGCAACAGCCACTGGAGCTTTTTTGGGTTCTGCTGGCATCTGAGGTTTAGGCTCTGGGGCTGTAGGTTTCAGAACATCTTTACATGACACTGACATTACGCTATCAGTTTCTCAAAAGATATTGACAACACAAACAGAAGATATTTAACTACTGTGTGCATCACAGATAGAGAATATATTAAGAATTATTCAGAGCATTAAGAATGTATGAAGAAAAAGACAAGAGTAAACTGCAAATTACAGTTTCACAGATAACACATTTTGAACTAATTACAATAGACAATTGAAAGAGGCAGTCAAAACAAAACTTATATTACACAAACACACAGAAACATATAGCTGACAATACCTTTGGCTTGAGGTTGCTCTTTTTGTTCCATCACCTTTAAAGAGGGCATTTTCTTCTCAGCCGCTTTCTTGATCTCAGGTTCTTTGGAATATCATAGCAATAAAATTCAGTCACAAGTGACAATGTGTTTCCAAACCAAACAACTACATATACTGCAAGTGAAAAACACATTTGATCTGGTAATATACGTACATCTCACAAGAGTTGTTTTAAATATATAAGTAGAAAACAAACACTGAAAAAAGAAAAAAAAATTATTCTCATACAAAGACTTGTAAATACCTTTTACAGGAACCGGTGCACTCTGTACTAAGGTCGTATCAGGTATCTCTTCTGGTTGCTTCTTAACTTCAAGTACTTAAAGGACATCAGTTTTGTTAGAATATAACTGGAAAGCTTACGTAAATATTACATTGCCAAAGCATCCATGCTTTTAGCATGATTGCCAAAGCATTGAAAGAAAACATGAGCGTTGTGAAGAGCACAACTACAAACAATCAAAAATAATAATTATATAAATGGACACAACTGACATACAACAGACAAATTCAACACAAACAGGAGACATACCAAAGATGTTTTTGTTTTAGCACACTCAAAAATAAAAACTGTACAAATGGACACAACTGACATACAATGCTAGACAAACTCAACACAAACAAGGGACAAATGAAAATGTTTTTGGTTCAGCACAGACAACACGTGGTAAGTGTTTGGAGAAAAAAGCAGGCTTGGCATATACACAAATGTAAAGAGACAATTCTTGACACTAATAAGCCGTCTGCAATCATTGAATACCTTTCTTAGGTGCCTCTTCTGTCTTTTGCACAACATGCTTTGTTACGGTCTCCTCAACAGGTATCTTCACCTCTGTAGACAAACAAGATGGAAATGATCATACAAATACCATTACAAACATATTCAGTTTACAGCACAATACAATACCTGTGGATTAAAAGTGTTAATGATGCTACACACTAAATGATGGAGAAACCGATGGGTTACTGATTGT